>PVJH01007243.1:0-85166 GCA_004026705.1 Nesogale talazaci
CTTTTTTTTTTAAGGGCATCACTGCCCTGGTGGTGGGAGTAGGAGGCCCATCCTTTGCCCCTGTGGAGCTGGAATTGAACCTCCATCCCAGGGGGCCGCAGCCCCGCCCACAACCACTACACCACCGGGGCTCAGCCCGAGCACAAACATTTTGTTGGGAAATCTTTCTCCATTTGCCCTACGCTCCTGACCCTGCCTTTTCTTTTCTTTTTTTTTTGGGGGGGGGAGGGAGGGGTAATCACTGCTCTCCGGTGGTGGGAGTAGGAGGCCCAGCCCCACTGCTGAAATTGAACCTCTTTCCCAGTGGGCCGCAGTCCCGTGCACAACCACTACGCCACTGGGGCTCTACCTAACCCTACCTTTTCTTTTGACTCCCCACTCTTTAAAAGAACATTGAAAATGAACAAGATTTTAATATCTCAAGGATGGCAGTCTACGGAATTCCTATTCCCAACTGTTCGAAGTGGTACCATTCCTTTTCTATGGGGATTGTATATATTTACACTCCCACAAGTAGCTTATCAGGGTTCCAATCTCACCACAGCCTCTCTAGTAACTGTCACTTTACATTGTTATGAACTTTGCTGTCAATGCAGGTGTAAGGTACTACTGCATGGTTTCTTTCATTTGTACCTTTCAGGGTAACGTTATCTCTAGAGTCAAAGAACCCAACTATTGTGCAGTGAAAATATATGTCTCATCATGGCTGAGGCCCAGTGGCGTACGTGTTTGAGTGTGGGACTGTGGCCTGTGGGTATAGCAGTTCAAACCCGGCGGCGCCTCTCAGGAATAGTGCTGGGTAGCTCCCACAACTACCAGAGGGCTGGATGCAAAAATATATATATATATATATATATATATATATATATATCATCACAAATACTTACCTAGTTAGCTGTAATAAGAGGAAAATTCACTAATTCCAGAAGTTGAACATTTTCAAAAGAGCACATATATACCAGATTGCCTTTCTTCCATAAAACTGAATTTTTGCATAGACAAAAACAATTTCAAGGGATCAATTTTCTATGTTATCAGATGCTATATTTAAAATGCATTTTCCTTGTAGAAACAGTCATTAAAAATACAACTTTAGGACATTAAACACTATTTAGTGGTTAAAACCAAGTATTCCCAGTCAAAAATCAATCTTGTCCAAGGATATTTAAACCCCGAAACTACTACCTTCAAAAGCTGATTTTGGAATGTATCTGTCTGGTATCAATTATGTCTCTTAGGACACTGCCAAAATATACCATGATTAATTTGCAATAAAGGCTTACACTTGTGGCATGGTGAGCTATGCACTACAAGGTCATTACCAGATGTTTTTCAGGAGAAATGAGTATGGTCAGAGGATACAATGCCGACAGACATCTTTCCAAGCTTTTATACCATGCAGTACATTCTTGGTCCATTCCTACAAGTGTCTCTTGATCCATGTATAAAAGTTCCTTACTAGCACAATGAAGTGTTCAAGAGTTCCTATTCTTCTTAAGGTTATCCACAGTTTGCTATGGTGCATACACACAGTCGAATGAATGCCTTGGCATAGTCAACAAAATACAAGTAAATATCTCTCAATATTCTCTTTCAGCCAACACTCATCTGACATCAACAATGATACCTCTTGTTCAACATCCTCTTCTGAATCTGGCCTGGACCTGTGGCAGTTCCCTGACAATGTACTGCTGTAGCTGTTGTTGGATGATCTTAGGCAAAATTTTATCATCACATGAAATCACTGACACTGTTCTACAGTTTGAGCATTGTTGTGTCAACACCTTTCATTGGAAGGGACACAAATATGGATCGCTTCAAGTCAGATGACCAAGTAGTGATCTTATAAATTTCCAAGCTTAGTTTGTTGAAAAATTTCAATTGGTATTCCATCCAATCCTGGAGCTTTGTTCTTGGCCAATGTCTTCAGTGCAGCTTAAAATTCATTATATTCATTCTTCAGGACCACTTATTCTTGCTCATATGCTACCTCCTGAAATGGTAGAATGTCAACTATAGGTCTTTTTGGTACAGTGACTCTGCCTTCTTTCCTTGTCTTTTGTTGGGGGGGGTGGGGGGCGCGCGCATCAATGCCCTCTGGTGGGATTAAGAGACCCAGCCTTGCTCCTGAAAAGCTGCTGCTGTATTTGAACTGCCAAGCCAGTGGGCTGCAGTCCCGCACACAACCACTACACCACCGGGGCTCAGCCCCTTTCCTTGTCTTTTGATGACTCCTGTATCATTCAATATTTTGACCATAGGAACCTTCCAGATTGCAACTTGAGGCTTGAATCTTTTCTTAACTTTTTTCAGTTTAATATATTCTTCCCTTTTGCTTTTCTAAGTCTGCACATTTGTTTATGTGTCTTTGTCTTCTCCAACTATCCTTTGAAGTTTTCTACCCAGCTCTCTGACTTCATCATTTTTTCCCATTTATTGTAGCTGCTATACAATTAAGAGCAACTCTCAGTCCCTTTGGACATCTACTTTGTTCTTTCCTGTGCTTTTAATGGCCTTTTGCTTTCTTCATTAATGATTCTCTTGATATCCTCCCATTCTGGCTTCTGTCATTAATGCTCAATGCATCAACTATATTATTAAGATATACTCCAGTTAAGCCCGGTGGCGTAAGTGGTTGCCCCCCGGGCTTGGTGGTTCAAATCCAGCGGCGGCTCTCCAGGAGCAAGGCTGGGTAGCTCCCACGATCACCAGAGGGCAGTGATGCCCCCCAAAAAAGATATACTCCAAATTCTGGTGTGATATATTCCAGATCCTATTTTGGCTCTGTGGGCTTGTTTTAATTTTTTTCAGGTTTATTCTAAATTTACATATGAGCAACTGAGGGTCTGTTCCACAGTCAGACACTGGCCTGTTTTAGCTGATACTGAACATTGTCTCTCACCACAGATGCAGTCTGAAGAAATCCATGTACATAGTCACCTTTTGTGTTTTTTGAAAAGAGGTTGTTTGCTATGCACAAGCTGTTGGATTTACAATACTTTATCATGCAATTTCCCGCTTCATTTCTACCCCAAGCCCATATTTTCCAAATACTGTTCTTTTCATTTTCAACTTTTACGTGCCAATCACTAATAATTATCAATGCATCTTAACTGGATGCTTGAACGATTTCAGATGGAAGTCATTGGTAGAATTCTTCAATTCTTCATCACTAGCTTTTGTTGGTGCATTAACATTCATTAGTAATTGTACTGGGGTTAGAAACACATAATCCTATCACAGACAGCATTGTACTTCATGATGGATTTGGCAAGATCCTCTCTGACAATGAATGCCACCCCAATTCCTCTGAAGTGGGGAGCTAAGTCCGTCTTCGTTGTCTGATCCCAGTGACTGACATTAAGAACAGTCTGAGTCTAAAACACAATTAATAGCTTGATTTCCATGCGCTTCAACACTGACAGGTACGCCTTAAAAATAATAATGATCATTTTTTTTAAAGAAATTATTTTAGTGGTGGTTCTTACCTCTTTTTAAAAAATCTATACATCCGGGGCTGAGCCCTGGTGGTGTACAGGTTGTGCGCGGGACTGCGGCCTACTGGGATGGAGGGTTCAATTCCAGCAGCAGCTCCACAGGAGCAAAGGCTGGGCCTCCTACTCCCACCACCAGAGCACAGTGATGCCCCCCCCAAAAAAAAACAAAACAAAAAAACACAAAAACAACAAAAATCTACATATCCATTGTGTCAAGCACATTTGTACATATGTTGCCATCAACCTTTTCAAACATTCTTTCTACTTGAGCCCTTAATATCCGCTCATTTTCCCCCATCTCCACCTCCTCCCTCACGAACCCTTCATGATTTATAAGTTATTAATATTTTCACATCTTACACAGACCACTGTCTCCCTTCATCTACATTTCTGTTGTTTGTTCCAGGGTGGAGTGTAGAGATGGCTATATGTCAATCAATCTAAACAGTTCCTCCTTTTTCTCCACCACCTTTCCCTAACTTTATGGTACTTCTACTACTGTTCCTGTGGGGTTTATCTGTCCTGGGTTGTGTGCGTCGACAATAAGTATCCCATTTTTAAAAGTAAAGCAGCTGAGCCCCAGTGGCGTAGTGATTGTGCGCAGGACTGTGGCCCACTGGGTTGGAGGTTCAAATCCAGCAGCAAGGCTGGGCCTCCTACTCCCACCACCAGAGGGCAGTGATGCCCCCGCCCCCAAAAAATACAAAACAAAAAAAGTAAAGCACAACGTACCCAAAAAAAGCACCCTCTTTTAGTATATATGCTGCCGAAGCGAACACAAAGCACACTCTTTTAAAGCAATCTCAAAAGCTTGGCACAATATAAATTCTTAAAAGTAGTTTTCACTATAGACACGTTTTATATGTCTATTAATTTACCCGCATATAACTCTAATTTATAGCTACTTACTTTTCAAAAGCATATTTATTTTATATACTAAAAGTTTGAGATAGTGGGTAATAAGTTTGAGATATTCAGTAAGTTGGAGGCAAGTAAACAAGGATCAATTTTATTAAGTGGCTGTGAATTCTTAAATGTGACAACCACTGATCTTTAGTTCCTGTTTAACTGTTCAGTGATAGCTGAGACTTAACTTTTAAAAATATAGAGAGAATCTGATTTCAATCTTTGTGTCTCTGAATCACTGTACCTCTCCCATTTCCAATTGGTAAAAAACTTAAGAATATCAGGATCTATGTGTTAGCTCATGAGTTTCCAGTTTTGTAGTGCCGAGAAAAAGGAGCCCTCAGTGTCCGATGGGTTATACTCTGGGGTGCTAAAGGTTAAGGGTTAGCTAATGGTGGTTCAAACTCATTAGCTGCTCCTCTGGAGAAAGACATGGCTATCTGTTCCCATACAGCTCTGTAGTCTTGGAAAGCTAATAGGATTCATAGGAATCCTATGAATCCATATGAATGCTCCAGGGCAGTGGGTTTGGTTGGTCTTCACTTGGATTTGAAGACGGCCTGGCGCACAGTGGTCTAAGTGTGACCTCACCAGTACCTCTGTGGACGAAGGCTGCCTGCTCCCACAGAGATATACAGCTTCCTGCGCACGTCAGGAGTCTAAGACGGTTGCTAGGAGTCAGCACTGATTTTTGACAGTGGGGTTCGTTCGGGAGTGTTAAGGGTCAAATATAAACACCATAACACATCTTTCGGCTTTCTCACAGTGAAGACAGCACAGCAAAGCAGAGCCCTGAGTCTAATATTTGGGATACAGACCACGTGGACTGCTTAGCTCCACCACTGTTTCAGTAACAAAAGAAGTAACTCCACAAGTCTACTTTCCCCTTCCCAAGCCAGCAACTGTTAGGACAAAATTCCACTCCATTTAGATGAATCCTCTTGGGCTTGGAGGGAAACCATTCTCTCTAGCATTTCAACTTAGGAATATTACAATAACGATTTTCAGTAGCATGCTGCAATTACATTCTGATGCAATTTTTAAAAACCAAATTAAAGAACCTAGCAATAGACATGCCCTGGTGGCATCTTTTGCATGTCACAAAGAGCATGAGGAGATCACCACAAAGGCCTCAAGGACATTTCATGATCACAACGTGCTGGATACTGCCACTTTACCCAATGTACATCTTTATCAAGTCTCATTTCTGGTACAAAGAAGATACAGAGGTTGTTGGGGGAGACTGTACTGTGGAGCGGTGTTTAAGAAGTCCCCTCTGTGGGTGAAGAACTTTTGCATCTATGGCTGCACTATGACTCCTTCAGTGGGAGCCAAATCATACACCAAGAATCCTGGCCGCCGTGGTGGCCACACAGGTGCCCTCACCCAGTGCTACTTCAATACTGGTGCTACACACCACACTCACTCCCATTCCGATCATGAAAGGTTAGGAGACTATATGCTACCAGCATGCTGTCAAGCAGTTGCATGACTTCAACATCAATTCCCTGCTGCCCCATTTGGTCCTGTGTCATCAACCCGAGTCACACTTAGCCCTACCTAACTCCACCACAGGCCTGCTCAAGAAGCACTTCCTGGACCAGGACAACGGGAGTATGAGGAGAATGAAGGAACATGAGTGACATAGTGGGTTAGTCTTTGGGTTGCTGACTGCAAGGTCAGTGAGGAAAATCCACCATGAGACAAAGTCAACATGATGGCAGTTGAGGAAGTGAAAGGCACACAGAAATGGAAATTAAATTGCTAACACGCAATTCAGTATGACTTCAAAAGGCTAGAATTTTTCTTAGGACCTATTTCTAGATTATGTACATCAATCTTCTGAGTAGTTTTTTCACTGTTTTCAGTAAGAGACTGAATATCTAATGGAATACAATATTAAATCTCACACTCACTGCTATCAAGTCGATCTGACTGATAGCAACAGTAGAGGACAGAGAGGACAGAGTAGAAGTGCTCTGCTGGGTTTCCAAGACGACATCTTTACGCGAGTAGAATGCCCCATCATTCTCTTGCAAGTAGTTGATGATTTCAGAATGCCGAACCTGCGGTTAGCAATCTAACTCATAACCCACTACAAGATACGCACTTGTCTTAAATTACTAAGAATTCAATATTTTTAAATAACCCATCTCCAAATGTCTTCTCTAATAATAGAGCTGTCTTGGAAAATTCCTTTTTTGGGTGGAAGGGTTTACAGTGATCATTAACAGGAACATAACATCTGCAAACACAAAATGACCTTTCTAGACAATCGCTTTACTTCGCAAACCTCAAGTTCAGAACACTTACATTATCTCCTTGAGTAGATGGTCTTATCTTAGACAATGTAAAGAACGTTTGTTACCAGACTTCCAAACATTGGTCAAAAAGCCATTGATCTATTTTAAGAACAAAGGTGTTTATTATAGCTTCTCACCAATTCTGTAAGTTAATCTTATCTTTTATAAGATCTAAGCGTTGACCACATGCTAGTGAGCAACTCGTTAGGCAAGTTTTAAACACATTCATCTATCAAATCTTGCCAACCAGAAACATTTGCAGGTCTACTTTCATTTGGCCTCATTAGATATCTACATGTTCCTATTTAAGTTAACTAGAGCAGGGATTAGAGATTCACAGTATTCATCTCCAGCCTCAAGAAATACATTATTTTTTCTTTAATAACATTAAAATAGGCATTAATGAACAGAATTTTAAAGCTAATATAACTGTGATTTATGTCAAATTAGATAAGATTATGGAGTCCAGTTTTGTGATCATTCATCTAAATATTGTGCAAAGATTTGTTTTTATTTATGTATTTTGCATTTAACAAACAAATCTATCAATTGGGAGTACAAGATGAGAGGGCGGTTCTATTTGATGGGCACGGGTAGTTGGGAGGAGAAGAGTCCCTCATACCCCCTCCCCCTCATGCATACAAGTAGCCGAGCATGGGGAGAGGAACTGTAGATACTCGCTTCTCTGCCAAGCTCTGGGTTCTCTGGAGATGAAAAAAAAAAAAAAATACTGAGAATTCAGGTCTCATATTTGATTTCCCAGAGTATAGGGCCCTACATGTTGAATTCTGGCTGGGGCAGTTGACAGTCCTAGATAGAGATGTCATCTGGCCACCATCCTCTTAGAGTCAAAATGACTAAAGTCTTTAAACCAAAACTCAACACATAAATGCACAGTGATGTACACCTACACACACATTTCAAATTTGCGGTTTCTCTGGTGAATCCTAATACAAAAATCAAAGTCAATGGCATGACTATGTCAGCTGATATCTAATAAACAGATCATAATAGATATTTACTACCATATATACTCGTGTGTAAGCCGATCTTTCCAGCAAATTTTTAATGCATTTTATGGTAGAATTAGATAAGAGTCTCGGCTGATATTTGGGTTGGCTTATACTGAAGTATATACGGTACTTAATGTCTCACACCAGGGTTGTTAAGCAAGTAAGAGAATTCAGGCTCAACACTTAAAAATGAAGGTGATCCAGAAAGCAATCTTCCTTGTGAAGAACTGGTGGTCCAATTAGTGATGATCAGCAGAGATGTATTACTAATGAACACAAACTATTAACTAGTATCACTCCTCCCACTTTAAGTTATCAAATTTGTACATCTTTTTGAAAAGTAAAACTTTATTTGTATTATCACAATAATTAGGTAAGTAATTATTTAAATCAAGAGACAACTCAATTTATGCTATGTAATAGTTATCTAAAGCGATCTTCTCTCTCATGTAAGTTTTTCTATATCACTTCAGTTCAGATATCCTTATCCAAACTCTGCAGACCCTCATGATAAAGATGACCCACATCTTATCGATGCTTCAATGACTTCTTACCCTTGCCTAACAACAAAATCAAAACTCAATTTCAGAAATAAACTAAGAACAGAAGATCAAGATTATTGGGTTTTTTTGTTTGTTTTGTTTTTGTTTTTTCGAGGTATCACTGCTCTCTGGTGGTGGGAGTAGGAGGCCCAGCCCCACTGCTGGAATTGAACCTCCGTCCCAGTGGGCCGCAGTCCCGCGCACAACCACTACGCCACCGGGGCTCCGCCCTCAAGATTGTTTTATTACTAACTTTCCCCCCAAACCCTAACATTTATGAGTACACTCACCCAATTAATTTTCTAACACATGAAAATTCAATAAGCTATGTACCAATTAACTATATGAAATTAGTTTTAATACATATTTGATACTCAAAATATAAGACAATATTAATAGATATAAATGCTTATTTACTAATTAAATTTTTAAACAATTGGCAAAAACTGCAGCTTTAAGTCCTCCCTAGTGAGAATAAAAAGATCTCTCTTGCATTTCAATTATAAACTTTAGCTATAAATGCTGCTAATCCTTTTCTTGTTAGTTGGCTGATTTCCCAAACCAAACCTATAGTAGCTTCACTCAATTTTTCATCAAACTTTTAAATTCATCTAAATCTGCCTTCACAAAAAAGGGTGGTTCTCAAATATGGACTAATTGATCATTTTTTCATCTCATCAATTACTAAAAAACCCTTTTTAAAACTTTTTCTATTATCACTGATAAATGTATCTCATCCCTCACCTTTTCGTATTTCTAAAAGAATAACAACAATAACAAGATTCCCAAATTACTCCATCATCCATTCCTATAAAAGAAGGGGGCTGAGGGAAAAGAAAGGAGAGGTGAGAAGGAGGAAAAGTGAAGACACTTATGATCCAATTTTTCCTCTGAAGCTCCACTTGTCCTACCTTCTGAAGCAAATATGAAAACATTTGTGTGACCTGCCCTCCACCTCTTTTGTAATCTTCTATATCTCTCTTATCCCTATTTTGCTTTTCAGCTTCCCAGACAGTAAAATTTCTCTCTACTACCAAGACAACCAATTCTGGCATCTCTCCCTTTGTTCCTGTGTCAAGATTATTACAGAAAACATCCCGATAGTACCTAATATACACATTTTCTGAGGGAAAACAACAAAATGACCCTGTTTTTTTAGTTCTGTATTATAGTGAATAGCATCAACACCTTAATTACGGCTTGTGTGAATCATCTTAGTCATCTCCCCTAGGTTACTCCATTATCAGAGGCTCTAGAGTAGGCTGTAAGCAGCAAATCTGACCCGATTAAATATTTCTCCGTTTAATACAGATGTATGGACCCATTTGCTAAAATGAATTTTAGTCTTATATCTGGTTGAGAATTCCAAGTGGCACAGCAGGCTAGAGCTTATTACCCTAATCTCTTGGCACCATCAGAACTCCTTTCCCTGGTTCTCTGAGTTTTCCTGATACTATTCATGAACTTAAGAGAATTCTGAACCAGCATACTCCCTAGCAGGATGTCATTTAAAATTATCTCCTTCATTGTCTGTACACATCTCAGTCTTTCTCATTCTTTAATAGCACTGTTGGTTCTCATATCGAAAGGCTACTCTTTGTTTGCTTATATATTTCTAAAATGTACGTAAGTTTTATGCACAAACTTTTCAAGAAATAACTGAGTTAAGATGAATATGAATTTCCTTGAAGTGTTAGAAAAAACACTCAGTATGTGTATTTCAAAAAGTATGCAGAAATATTCCCTATCTTATTATTTCATCTTCCTACAAACTTTAAAAAGCATACTCATATTTAAGAATACACTGAACCTTTGAAAATAATTCTAATATCACTGTTTCAGAAGTTGTTGTCAAGATAATGGGGGAAGGGGCAGTGCACAGGGGGAGATGTACTAAAGTGGGAAATTAGCATTGTCTTTTTTTTATGCTATAACCACATAAACTCCATAATCATAGTACTACTACTATGCATCTTCAAGTAAGAGTAGGAGCACATGCTTAATTTCCAAATAATAAAGTACCACAATTTTGCCACAGTAAATAAAAATTAGGACACTTTAACAATGTTCCATTCATACAGAAAACACTAGGCTGGAGAGACAGTTAATTTTTAGTTTCAAAGCTCTCAGAGTAAGAAACATTCATATACTTGATCTCAAACTGAAAATGAATTATTCATCTAATAATAACTGAATGACAAAACATAAAAATGGTAGGTTCGTTATATATAATTTATAGCAAACTAAATAGTCTTAAGTACAAAATCAACAAAAACACTTGATAATTTACAATTTCCACACAAAAAATAACACCTCTATTTTAAACTCAGGCTTAGCAAATTTTTCTGTATTTCTTACTAAATATAAGCCATCTTTTATATTCCCTACATTAGTATATAAAATGACCTAGAACACAGAGGAACTTTTCCCAATAAATATTTAGTATACCGGGCCATTAGAAGATGGAAAATCTGGGGGCTGAGCCCCGGTGGCGTAGTGGTTGTGCGCGGGACTGCGGCCCACTGGGATGGAGGTTCGATTCCAGCTCCCAGGAGCAAAGGCTGGGCCTCCTACCCACCACCAGGGCAGTGATGCCTTAAAATAAAAAAAAAAAAAAAGAAGATGGAAAATCTGTTTGACCATAACTTTTTTTTTTTTTTGGGGGGGGGGGGTTGGGGGGGCATCACTGCTCTCCAGTGGTGGGAGTAGGAGGCCCAGCCCCACTGCTGAATTGAACCTCCGCCCCAGTGGGCCGCAGTCCCGTGCACAACCACTACGCCACCAGGGCTCAGCCCTTTGACCATAACTTTTATTATTATTATTTGTTTTTTTTTTTTTTTTTAGGCATCACTGCCCTCAGGTGGTGGGAGTAGGAGGCCCAGCCTTTGCTCCTGGGAGCCGGAATTGAACCTCCATCCCAGTGGGCCGCAGTCCCGCGCATAACCACTACGCCTCCGGGGCTCAGCCGACCATAACTTTTAACAATAATTTCAAGCAATATTTTCCACTTTCACCCTTCATCTTCATAAGTAATTAATAGGAATTGTGTACCAAAATTAAAATGACTCTGAGGTAAACTTCTGTGATGATAAACTAAAATGACATGGCAGCTGTTACAACTACTGAGCTATATACAGTGGCACTGCGACAGCATAGAAACATCATGCCAGGGATTTAACAAAACCTGTGCTCCCAGCAGTGGGGCTGGGCCTCCTACTCCCACCACCGGAGAGCAGTGATGCCAAAAAAAAAAAACAAACCTGTGCTTCCAAGAGCAGATGTACAGCACCTCCAAAAAAAAAAAAAATCAGAGAACACAACACACATTCTTATTATGCAGATGTGTTAATAACAGAAAGGGTAACATTTATAAAGACAACTTATCAGATCAGCATTGCGTAAAGGATAAACCTACTATTTTGTCATTTAACAGAATATCAGTTTTGGAATGCTGAGGAAAAAGAAATCTATGAGAGTTATTTCATTTCTAAATGCCTCGATTTTGGCCCTGTTGTCTACAATGAAAGTCCCAGCTTTTTACATAAGAGCCACACAGGGTTAACCCAATATTGATTCTTCTAATGCTTTAGAAAATGTACAAGAGCGTATGAGATACTGAAGAAAAACAAACAGTGGATTTTTACAGTACATACATTCTGGAGGAAGTCTGTTCTTTCTAAAAGCAAGTCTCTCAGTTTTCTTTCTGTTTTCTGCCAAACTAAACAGGACTCCGTAAACATACTGACGAACAGGCCTATAGAGCAGGGCAGCAGGAGGCAGGTCTTTGTTGGCTTCATCTTCAATAGAAACAGCAATTTTGATTTCACCCTTCGCATGGAAGAAAGCAGAATGATATTGCATATTTTTCACATTGAATTTATAATAAATTTACTGCACTATATTATACTGTCTCTAATTAATAACACTCTAATGCTAATGCAATTAATTATTTGGTAGACCGGAGTAAAGACAACTCAAATCGTAAAAGCACAATCTCCATTACTGTTAAAATTTGAAACCCAGAAAGAAGGAAAACCCAGTAAGTAAATTAGCTTTTGAAACAACCTACACAAAGTAATATTCAATAGCAAATAGATCAGAAAAGTTGAGAATTTTCAAGACAGTCACATGTAAAAAACCCTGCAATTTTCAATGACCTATACAAAATCCAAGGAGACCTCGCAGCAAGCACAGTTGGGTAAGCACTTGGTTGCTATGTGAAAGGTCAATTGATACATTGGAAAAAGAGCAGATAGTCTTCTGACTTAAAATTTACACCTTATAAACCCTATGGACCAACCCCTTGGGATCACAATGAATCAGAATGACTCAGTGTCGAAGGGTTTGACTTGGGTTTTTTTTTTTCTTTTTCAAAATCTAAGGAATTTAAGGATTCTGAAAATAAATGGTACATTTTGTTTATTCTCTTCTATAAAAAATCATGTTCATATAATTTGCTAACGAGAATTCTTTGAAGTTACTTCTTTTTAAAAGTATTGAACAGAGATTAGGCACCTGCCATAGAGTGGTAAATGATCAGTAAATGCACTTAATACAATGAAAATGTATTCAGGCTTCTGGGACAAAAAACAAACAAAGAGCCCTAATCTTTTTATTTTCTATCAAGAGCAATGCTGTCCAGGCTCAATAGTGGGTGAAAGAGTGAGGTTATTCACACACACACACACACAAATTGCTGCCAAGAGACAAATGGCTAGTTGTGATCTTGTGAAACAGGGATTGCTGTATATATTTTGTGGTCATTTGCCTCAGATAAATCTTATTCACATATACATATATCCTGAAAATACACTTATGGTCTTCAATTATTATAATTTATTATTTTTTTTTTGGGGGGGGGGCATCACTGCTCTCCGGTGGTGGGAGTAGGAGGCCCAGCCCCACTGCTGGAATTGAACCTCCGTCCCAGTGGGCCGCAGTCCCGCGCACAACCACTACGCCACCGGGGCTCAGCCCGGTCTCCAATTATTTTTAATTCAGTGATGTTACCGTAATTATATTGAAATATTTGTTACACAAAATTAATTTCAAAACAAATCTTTTCCTTCATATATATTTAACCTGAGAAATTATTAAATGGACAGCCCAAGTGCTTAACCTTCATTTATCTTGTAGGTTCATGTGTACTAACATTCTCACCTTAGGAGTATTTATGCTGTTAAAACTATAATGCTTTCATAGTGTTCTAGATTACCTCAAAGTTTCAGGTCACTGCAAATTTCGCTGCTGATGCTGTTAGGTGTCCTCCAGCCATTCCAACACAGCCTGACTCGAAGCAAAACAGAGGGAAATTCGACCCAGTCCGGTGCCACCCTCACCATCAGTCTTATGTTTGAGCACACAAGTGACAGCCACAGTGTCAATTCATCTCTTTGGGGGCTTTCCCCTTATTTGTTGCCCTTCCACTTAAACAAGCATGATGCTTATCTTCAAGGAGTGGTCTGTACTGACAACATGTACACAGTGTGTAAGACACAAACTCGCCATCCTTGCTTCTACACACTCAGGCCAGACTTCTACCAAGTCAGATTGTTTCTTTTTTTGGCAGTCCATAGTGTATTCTTTGCCAGCACCACAATCCAAACACATCAATTTTTTTTATCTTCCTTATTTACTGTACAGTGTACAACTGTACAACGTACAGTATATGCAACCTTCACATGCATACGAGTCAGTTAAAAAATCCATGGCCTTGGTCAAGTATACCTCAGTCTTCAAAGTGACCTTCGTGGTTTCCAACATTCTACAGAGGTCTGGTATGGCAGATTTACCCCGTGTCACATGTCCTGTGACCCCGTGGCTGATGCTTCCATGACCACTGACAGTGGATCCATGCAGACAAAACCTTTCATAACTTCGATCTTTTCTCCATTTATCATGATGTTGCCCTATTGTTTCAGTTGGGAAGATTCTGGTCTTCTTTACATGGAGTTGTAATCCACACTGGAGTCTGAAAGCCTTGATCTTCATATGCAAGTACTACTTCAAATCCTCCTCACTTTCTGCAAGCCAAGTTGTGTTATCTTGCTAACTACTACGACAGCTTTCATCCGCTCTTGATGCCATTATTATTCTTAATGCAATCCAGTTTCTCTGGTGATTAGTTCAGTATATGGACTGAACAAGTGTGTTAAGGGGATTCGACTCTTTCACATACCTTTCCTGATTTTTAAACCATGTAGTATTCCCTTGTCTGCTTCACACAACTGCTTCTGAATTCATGTACGAGTTTCTAATGAGCAGAATGATGGGTTCTGGAATTCCCATTCTCAGGGCTATCTACATCTTCTAATGATCCTGTCAAATGCCTGTGGATAATTAAAAAAAAAAATACAAGTACACATCTTTCTTGTATTCTGTTTTGAGCCAAGATCCATCTGAAGTCAACAATGATATCCCTTGCTCTATGTCCTCTTCTGAATCTGGCCAGAAAATTTAGCAGTTCCTTATCAATGTACTACTGAAACAGTCATTGGTCTTCTTTCAAATTTTTACATGCATGTTGTATGATGTTGCTTCATAACTTGTGCATTCTGTTGGATGATCTTTCTTTGGATTGAGTACAAATGTGGATCTCTTCAAGGCTGTTGGCCAACTAGCTGCCTTCCAAATTTCCTTGCACAGATAAATGATTATTGCCACTTCATCAGCTTGTTGAAACATATTAATTGGTATGCCATCAATTCCTGGAGATTTGTTTTTGCCTAATATTGCCTATGCAGCTCAAACGTCTACATTCAGTGTAACACCAGTACTTGCACATATCCCACCTCCTAACATGGTAGAATACCAATTCTTTCATTTGGGTACATTGTATCTGTGTACTTTTTCCTTTGGATGGAAAGCATCCAATTTTCTTTTGATTCCTGTACCATTCAATAATTTGTCCACAGAAATTTTAAATATTACAACTCAAATCTTAATTTTATCCTTGAGTTTTTAGTTTAAGATATACTGAACTTATTCTTTTTCTCACATTTCAGTTTAATATTTGACTTTGTCTTTTAGAACCACCCTTTAAAAGTTTTTGTTCAGCTCTGACTAGACCAACAGTTCCATTAGGTTCTGCTTTCTTCCGACACCAGGCGATCTTTTCTTTTTATTAATGATCTATTGTTGGCTTCATGGTTGCTCTTAATGTCCTTTCACAGCTCATCAGATCTTATTCCTTTAGTGCTAAATGTAGTAAGTCTGTTCCTGAGATGTTCTAGAAATTCAGGTTGTACTCAAGGCTTTATTTTTGGCCTTCCTGGACTAGTATTCGTTTTCTGTAACTTCAAACTGAACTTATATATGGGAATTGATGGTCTGTTGCAGTCAGCTCTTGGCCTGGTTTTAGATGCTGATATACAGCGTCTCCATCTTGTCTTAACACAGATGTAGTCAATTTGATATATTTGTATTCCATCTGGAAAAGTTCATGTGTATAGTTGCTATTTGTGTTGTTGGGAAAAAAAAAAAGATTTGCTTTCTTCAAATAATTGGTCTTACAATATCATGACTTTCCAGCTTTGTTTCTATTACCATTCATTTTCCATCCACTTTCCCTTCCTGTTTCCAATATTTGTACGCAAATATCTATAAATATCAATGTATCTTGACTGCATGTTTAATCAAATTTTGACAGAAAACAAGAGAATTCTTCAATTTCATCATCACTAGTTGTTGATTAGTGGGCATAAATTTGAACAATGGTTGTATTGATGGGATTCCCTTAAAAGCCAATCACAGACAATCTAGACCTTGCAATCTAGACCTTTTGGGCAATGGATGCAATGCCATTTTTCTTGATTATGCCATAACCAACATAGTAAACTATACAATTTTCTGATTCAAAATGACCAATAACCAGTCCATTTCAGCTCATTAACACCTAGGATATTGATCTTTATGCAAACGTATTGCTGTTTATGTAAGGTGCTACCTAGCTTGCTCTAAACCAGAGTGGGTTCTATCATTATCAGAATGAAATACTGCCCAGTCCTGTGCAATGGTCACAACTGCTCCTGTGCCTGAGCTCAATGATGCAAATAGTGTAGCTCCATAACCTTGAAGGCCTTCCTCTTCCGTTGCACTTTACCTTCTCTAAGTTTCTAATCTCTTGTCTTTCCTGGCAACGTATCCCGAGTATGTACAACAAAATCTTGCCATCCTTGCCTGCCTCTAAGGAGAACTCTGTTCTCACTTCTTCCAGAACAGATTGGTCTTTCACAAGCTTATGAGCCATTGAAGATGCCATGCCTTGGGTCAGATGCACTTAGTCCTCAAAACAGCATCCTTACTTTTCAGGATTCTTAAGAGAGTCTTGCAGGAGATTGACCTAATGCAATGCATTGTTTGAGCTTCTGACTGCTGCTTCCATGAGAACTGACTGTGGATCCAAGCAAAACACAAAAATCCTGGACAACTCCAACCTTTTCTCCATTGATCATGATGTCACCTATTAGTCTTGTGAGGATTTTGGTCTTCTTTACATTGAGTTATAATCTACATTGAAGGTAACAATCCTTGATCATCAGCAAGTGCACCAATTTCTGCATTCAGTAAGCAAGACTGTGTCATCTACAAAGTGCAGGTTGTTAATAAGCCTTCCTCTCATTCTATTAACACATTCGTCTTCACAAAATTCAGCTTCCCTGATGATTTGCTCACCATACAGACTGAACAAGCATGGTCAAAGGATGAAAAACTGACGCCTAACTTTCCTGATTTGAAAACCATGTAGCATTCCCTTGTTTTGTTATCACAACTGCCTCTTTACGTGTTCTGAATGAGTACCAAAAAAGTGTTCTGGAATTCCCATTCTTCTCAAAGTTATCCACAGTTTATATGTCTACAGAATCAAAAGTCTTTGCAGAGTCAATGAAACACAGGTAAACAACTTTCTGGTATTCTCTGCTTTGAATCAAATTCCATCTGGCATCAGCAGTGATATCTTAGTCCACATCCTCTTCTGAATCTTGTGTGAAACTCTGACAGCTCTTCATAACTGTACACCTGCTACCATTGTTGCAAAATTTTACTTGTGTGTAATATTGATGATATTTTTCTACAGTTTGAGCATTCTCTTGAGTCACTTTTCTTTGGAATGAGCACAAACATGTATTCTTCCTGATAATTGGCCAAGTAACTGTTGTATCCAACCTTCCTAGAATATATGAGTGTTGCCAGTGTTTCCTCAGTTTGCTGAAACATATCGATTGGTTCCATCAATTCTGGAACCTTGTTTTGGGCTAATACTGTCAGTACAGTTTGAATTACTTTCTTCAGCACTACTGGCTCTTGCTCATATGCCACTTCCTGAAATGGTGGATTGTTGACTAGTTCTTTTTGATATAAGGGTTCTTTGTGTCCTTACAATCTTCTCTTGATTTTTTTTCTGTATCATTCAGTATTTTGCACACAGGATCTTTTTTTTTACTCCCCCCTCCCAGAATCTTTTAAGATTGCAATCTGAGGTCTCGTTTTTAACTTGTTATTTTTGTTTCAGATATGCTAAGCTCCTCCCACCCATACCCCTTGGTTTTCTAATTCTTTTCAGGTTTCATTATAATTTCCTTATAATTTGACTGTCTGCCCTTTGAAACTTTTATTCAGCTCTTTGACTTTATACTTCTTTTATTTGCTTCAACTACTCTATGATTAAGAGTAAGTTGTAGGGCTGACTCCCAGTGGCGTAGTGGTTGTGTGCGGGACAGTGGCCCACTGGGTTGGCGGTTCAAATCCAGCAGCAACTCTCCAGGAGCAAGGCTGAGCCTCCTACTCCCACTAGAGGACAGTGATGCCCCCCCAAAAAACAAAACAAAAGAGTAAGTTATAAACAAACAAGAGCAAGTTTCAGTGTCTCTTATGACATCCACTTTGAAATTTTCTCTCTCCTGTTTTTCAATGAAATTTAGCTTTCTTTACAAATAATGTTCTTGATATCTTCCCACAGCCCATCAGGTCTTCTATCACTAGTGTTCACTATGTCAAACCTGTTCTTGAGATGTTCTAAGAAATTCGGGGGGCCTGACCCAAGTTCACATTTTGGCTCATTGTGGACTTGTTTTAATTTCCTTCAGGTTTCTCCTCAACTTTTACATGAACAAATTGATGGTCTGTTCCACATACAGTCATGGACTGGATTTTGCTGCTGATATTGAGCTTCTCTATCGTGTGATCTCTAGTTTCATTCTATCACCATGTCTATATTTTACAACTTGCTTTCAACTGTTGTATCCCAAACAATAATAATTATCAGTGCATCTTGATCGCATATGTGATCAATTTCAGGCAGAATTCTTTGACAGAATTCTTCAATTTCTTGATCACCAGGTTTTTGTGGTCAGTGCATAAATTTGAGTAATAGTTCATTGATTGGATTTCCTTAAAGGCACTGAGATGCAATGTTATCAAACAGCATTGTATTTCAAGATGGATTTAGCAAGATCCTATCCGACAATGAATGCCATGCCATTTCTCGTTTGTGTTATTCCTCGATTGTGCTATTCAATATAATAGTACATCACATGATTCAAAATGGCCAATATCAGTCCATTTCAACTGATGCCTAAGACAATGATCTTTATGTATTCTATTTCATTGCATGTGTTGCATGAGTCTGAAGAGGAATTTATATATTGGTATCGGACATATGGGCCCATATTGAACTTTTGAACTGGTCTGCGCTGGGATGTTTTCTTAATATACAAGTATTCTTTGATATAAAGTTCTCTCTTACACAAATAGGATTATCTTGGGATTTGGTTCTCTAGTCAACCCAGACGAACACAGGAACTAATTCTATACAGAGTATGAAACCCCATCTTTTCTCTACAGTGTCACTGATGGTTGTGAACTGCAAACCTTGTGTATTGCAGCCCAATGTATAACCACTATGCCAAAGACATTTTCAATGTTTGGCTTTGGAAGAAATACTGTAGAATATAACAGTTCTATGTCATTACTAACCCACATTGACTTAAGTGTCCACATAATCTATATATCTACCGTGTATACAATTTAAGATTCAACCCTCTAACAGCAAGTAAATTAATCCATAGGACGTTTTATCTTCAATGTGATAAGTTGGTAATCTATTTAGATACCACTTTGAAGGACGTCTTCCCAAATCTTTAGATCTTAAACTGCAAAATCCTGTACCTGAATTAAGTCCCTTTTTTTATGCTGAACTTGAAAAATAAAATCTTTACTTATAGTCATCATCTGAAAATTGAATAGTGTACATGCAAACATGAAAGTTGAAGACAATTGGAATTGAAAAAAAATTGTCAATAGGATCTGAGCAAGTAATGCTGGCCTATTCTTCATTTCCTCTAATTATAAAAGTATACATTAAATGTTTATACTCAGTTAAAACGCAAAGACGTCACCTCTGGAATAATGAGGAATAGAAATACCTATTCCATTTGACAAATCACAGATGGAAAGAAAGATAAAAGGTCTTACTATATATTTTAATGAAAACATTTTAATAAATGTATAGTTTTAACAAACCAATTCCCATGAGCTACCTGGTAAGAAGCCCAATTTATTAAAATTGTGGGTCTATTATTTTAAATACCATCACAAAGATTGATATGTTAAAGACCCGAGATTCAAAAGAATACTGTAATGTAAGAATATTTGGATGTACACGTGGTAAGAGATGAATAAATATTATGAATTATGTCCAGATAGAGAGATAATGACATTGACTAGGCAAATGTTACAAAATGCTACATTCAAATGTGTCAGCAAGTTCTACAAAATAATACTCAATGAAATAGATGAATAAATAAAATGTTATGAAGTACTATCCACCATTCAATAACGAAATTAGAATTTTCTGAGAACTGACAGATAAATCGTGTTATGTTAAACATCAAAATTCATCCTGGCATTATGGTATATGAAAATTTTTAACTATAAGTAAAAATATAATTATATGTAAAAAATGGTAAGTAAAAAAATATGACTAATTAGAAGCTTTAAGAATACTTTATACTAAATTTAAAGAAAAAGTGAAGTTTTTTTCCCTTCCATTTTTAGGCTAACATATTCGGATTTTGCTCAGTGTCCCAGAGAGGAAAATAAATATGGACCAAGTAGTTCAGAAGATAAACATTTCCATAGAGCTGCTAGAAGTGGGAGGATGTGGAGCATGGGGGTGGGCGGGTGCAGAGGTGATACTCACAGGAACCATCCCCTCTAAACTAAGGACTGTAACTATGAATGACCTTTTTGACAATACCTTTGTTAGGATATGAAAGATGTAGGGATACATTAGTCCCTTCTTGTGCCTGTGTTCCGCCACTCTCAATACTTCAGGTGCAACAGGAGGTAATGGAGGTGTGGTAATATCCATGTGGTTCCTGGTGGGCATGGACAGAAGGCAGGGAATTGGTTGTACAGTGCCGATTTGGCTTCCTTTTCCTTCAGCAATCTGGCTGCCTGAAGAGGCAGTGGACGAACCTTCTGCCTACAGAACAAGAGGTAACAGGAAGTGTGGGGGTGGGGGAGAGAGGGAAAAAAAATTTCATTTCAGGATTCGTTCAGCTTAACATGTACTAGAGATGTCTGTCTAAACTAGATGGGGGGGGGGGGTTACAAGATAGATACTATCTAAAGGAGATAAACTTAAATTCAGGGTAGCAAATAAATGCTACTGAAGTGCAACAATTGACAAACAAGAAATAAAATAAATTATTACAATCCAAAGAATTTTATAACTGAGAAATAAGAAATCCTGAGGTTTCAACCTCTCTCTTAATAACAACATTCTAAAGATGGGGCCGAGCTAAGAACCTCACAGAAAGACCACTATTTTGCATTTAATGTGCCACAAAGTACTAACACTAATTCTCTACAGTAACCTGCTGGCCCAGGGCCTGTGTACTCCAGACCTGCTCCTTAATCTTTCCCTGCTATTCTCTGTGGTAACAACATGGGATGGTTAGCCCTAATAAGCTGGGACTCCAGACTAAGCTTAAAGTGTTGTAAGAAAAGGGATGGCTGAAATTATGCTAAGCGAAGTTAGCCAAGTTCAAGGTGAGTCCACTGACGTATAATGAACACAGTGGGAACAGAAGAAAAACTATTTCATATATAATTTACACACTGAAGGACAGACACAAAGGCAGGGGACAAATCAATCCCAATGATGCATACAGCTTATCAACCTAAAGAAGGGTAGAAGAGCGGTGAGGGACAAGAAAAATAAGTGGGAAAAGACGATGGTATTGGGGAGAACAGGGCACTCACCCAGCCACAGGGAGGATACTGCTTATGTCTCCACAGGAAAGGGAGAGAAGGACCAGCCCTCAACCTGGTGTGCCAAGCCTTGAGGGCAATGTACCAGCATGAAGCAGTGAACTAAGAACGAGGTCTGCGGGACTGACCTGGCCCCTATAGCAGCAATTTTGATATCCCTCTCCAAAAGAATGAGCAGAGGACAGCAGCACTGAAGACAAAGCCCGGTGACAGAAAGAGAGCGGGGAGGGGTGAGAGTGTTGACCCATCCTGGCCCACTGAGCAGTGAGGAGGCACAGTCTTCCTCACCACAAGACACAAGGTCCCCTTACTTACCCACAGCATTACAGAAGCAGCACCAGAGACTCTTGCAGGCATGGTGCCAAATCCGACTGCCCCTCACCATGTCATAACACAAAGGGAGCGCAACAGAACAGCGAGGGGAACAAAGCAATAAAGTCCCTGAGGAACTCTGAAAATAGAATTCTGATGGGGTGGGGGGGGGGAGGCCAGGATAAGCAGACCTGATCAGAAAACATTCATAAGGGTCAGCAGACATATCTAGAACTTTTCGTAGGCTACTTTTCCTTCTTCTACCTATCAATCTCCCTAAGATACGCAGGAGAAACAATCCCAAGGAGAAAACAATGCGACTGAAAACTGGGGGCAGGAGGGTATGGGGCATGCAGTGGGAGTCAACAAACCCAGCAACAAGGGAACAACAAGAGATCTAAAATTGATGGCAAGAATGGCATAAAATACCTGGTGGCATTCGATCAAATGCAATGTAGCTGAAAGGAAGTACAAAGACCTGGACAAGGAATAGACATGATCGTGGGACAGGAGAAAAGTAAAAGGAAATAGGGAAAAGAGCTAGGAGGTAAAAGACACTGAAAGGGGTGTAAACATAGGCATTTATGTATGTAAATATATTAATATATAGCAATAAGGATATAGGTCTATGTATATATACTTTTAAGTTAAGTTTTAAGGTAGCAGGTACAAATTGGGCCTCTAGTCAAGTCCTCCCTCAATGGAAGAACACTTTGTTCTAATAATCTAACATTCTGTGATTCTCACCTTTCCAACATAATTGCTGAAGACAAAAAGGGTATATAAGCTAATTAATTTAGGTGCATAAGTTAATGCGGTGAAAAGCTGATAATGCCTGGCTATTACAAGATAAAGAGTGTGGGGTCTTAAAGACTTGAAGTTAAACAAGTGGCCATCTAGCAAGGAAACAACAAAGCCCATGTGGAGAAAGCACACCAACCAATTTGATCACAAGGTTCGGGTAGTATCAGGCATCAGAAGGCTCAAAGCAAACAACCATTTTGATGCAAATGAGGTGGGTTGGAATGGAGACCCAAAGTCCATCTGTAGACAACTGGACATCTCTGCACTGAAGAGTCACAAGGACAGGACAAGCCAGTCAGGATGCAGTATAGCTACTGAAAAAACACAACTGTCCTCTAGTTCCTTAGTGCTTCCCTCCCCACTATAATGACCCAAGTTCTTTCTTACAAATCTGGTTAGATCAAAGAATGTTCATGGTACAGAAAAGAGTTTTCAACACACAGACTCCAGGACAGATAAACCCCTCAGGAGCAATAATGAGAATAATAATACCATGAGGGTACAGGAGTGGTGGGGGGAGAAGAGGAAAAAAGGGAATGAATAGCAGAAAAGTGGGTGAAGGCAGCAGAGGGTGTAAAATATGGAAATAAATAATTTATAAATTATCAAGGGTTCACAAGGGTGGGAGGGGTAAAAAAGAAGAGTTGATACCAAGGGCTAAAGCAGCAACAAAATGTTTTAGAAATGTTGATGGCAACATATGTACAAATGTGCTTGATACAAGTGGTGTATGGAAATTTTTTAAGACCTGTAGAATAGCCAATAAAATGATTTATTGAAAATTAAAATAAGCTAGTCTATTTTTAATAAAAAAGAACTACCCACAGAAAATTAAATGAATAAAAGTAACATTAAGATTAGAAATGAACCGGGCTGAGCCCCGGTGGTGCAGTGGTTGTGCGCGGGACTGCGGCCCACTGGGATGGAGGTTCAATTCCGGTTCCCAGAAGCAAAGGCTGGGCCTCCTACTCCCACCACCTGAGGGCAGTGATGCCTTAAAAAAAAAAAAAAAAAAAAAAGATTAGAAATGAACCATAGGAGGTAGTGAATTTACACAATGGGGAACATTTCAGAAAAGCAGAGAATGGTTGCAGAACTCCAAGAATGTATCAATATCACTAAATTGTACGTCTGCTAACTTAAATTGGTTTTCTGTGCATATTCTCACTAAAAATATGAGAAAAAATTAAAAAATAAAATTAAAACAACACAAAACTCACAAAGTGCCTAAATTATTCAAGGAAGAATAATTCAAAAGCCTTTCATAATTCTGAGACCAGGAGAACTGAATAGTGTCTTGCTCTCACTACTGACCTATCAGAAAGGAATCACAATAATAAACTCAGGTTAAGATGGGAGAAGAATAACGAAGCAGTGCTTACAAAAAACTACACGTGCAAAAAAAGATCAAGCTTATTGATCTCATGAACCTGGTGGAAGCAGACACTAAAGCCCGTAGGCACCGCAACCTCTATAAGCTTGAAACAAAATCCTTAAAATAACCAGCCACAATAAAAGGGCAGCCATGTCTGAGATAAAACTCAGGTGACAGAAAAGAATATGGATAAAAACAAACTGAAAGGAGAAACAGAGACGGGAGGTATGAAGAGCGGTACTACCCAATGGATAGTCAAGCAATGTTATGAACCAAAATGCATATGAACTAGTACAAGTTACAGCAACTTGCTCTGCAAACTCCCATCCAAATCAGTCCAAGTTTATAACCTTTCTATAGTTTATGTACAAATGTACTTGCTATCTGTCTCGTCCGTTAGACTACTTAAAACCTTTTAAAATGTCTTGCTATTAGGCCAATCTTACAGAAATTAATCAACAAATCTGTGAATCTGCCCCATATTTTAGACATGGTTTTATAATTTAGAAACAATTTCTAGAGGTCACTACTAACAAATATAAGAAGGGAGCCCTGGAGTGCAAATCACATTCATTCTTAATGAATTCACATCCCAAATGCTTTCTCATTTGAGCTTATAGAATCCTATCAAGGATTATGTACTAAGGAAAATTTTAATATCAGAAAAACTACTTCAACCTGGGTTTTTCACAAGGTAGGCCGCAGCAGCCCTGATCTGATGGAAACAGAAGTGAAAGATCCTTCTATTCTCATCCACATTGTAAGCTTTTATACACAGGTGACATGCTTAAAAGAGATAATTTTCTTTAAACAAGTCACTAGCATTCTAATTTTAAAGAGTCAGAAATTCAGGGACTTCCAAAAAAGTTGCAGACATAGACAGATATAATACACAATCCCTGATTAACAACGGCATAAGAAAACAGGTATTGAAGAAAAATCTAATTGGTCGAATCTCTGAAGAAGAAGAAAAAAAAAAACAACTAAGTGAGTTGAACATCAATAGCACGAGAGGATAACATGTAAGATACGTAAAAGGAACCATTCTGGGTTCATTTCCCTCGTTCACATCAGGGTCTTGGGCCCATGGTAGCATGCTCAGCAAGAGCTGCAAAGTTTCCCAGGCACAGATATAGCTGGAAGAGACAACGAAAGCCCTAAGCCTGACTGCACCTCATACACAAGAACAAAAATAGACCAAAAATTAATGGATGGGGAAAAAACATACCAAGTTAATAGTAATAAAAATCTAGAGAAATGGCAGTACTAATCTCAAAATATATGTCAAGGCAAGATCCACCATGAGAAAGGACAGGACAAGCCTGTCCCAGGAAAATCCACCACTTTATATAATGATCAAAAGAACAGTTGAATAAGACCTAACTATAAAAAAATATGCACCCAGTTAAAGACCTTTTCTTTAGTTTTTTTTTTTTAAGGCATCACTGCCCTCAGGTGGTGGGAGTAGGAGGCCCAGCCTTTGCTCCTGTGAGCTGGAATTGAACCTCCATCCCAGTGGGCCGCAGTCCCTGCGCACAACCACTACGCCACCAGGGCTCAGCCCAGGACCTTTTAAAGATTAATTAATCTACCTCTTAAAATATCTGAAAAGAGAAACAGACTACAGTACAAAAGTAATATAAGACTTTGACTACTCCAAAGGAAGGGCAGAACCAAAAATAAACTCCATAAAGATATCAAAGAATTAAACAACACAATTAATCAATTTAAGCTGCCCACCTATAGATTACTAAATTTTTAGACAAAGAGTCAAAACACATTAAATAGGTAAGAAATAGTCTCTTAAGTCCCCAATAAAATGATTGATTAAAAAAAGGGTTGGGGGGAAGAGGAATCAAGTGGAAAATATTTGGAAATGAATATGGTAATACATGTACAAATATGCTTGAGACAAATGATGTACTGTATGTTCTAAGCCGTAAGAGCCCCCAATAAAATCATTGGGGGGGGGGGGGGAGGGGGAGAGACAATTGATGCTGGTAAAATTAGATTTCCATTTGCAGAACAATCAATCAGGATGCATACCACACTCCATATACAAAAACAAACTCAAGATGGATTATCTTATTTGTCAGACCACAGACACTCCTCCTCTAACCCCAAAGTGGGGGGGAAACGAGGATGCACCTTATGGTCTGAAGGTGTGGTACCCCAGAACATTTGTTTATGATCCCGTGCACCTGCTTACTGTCCCCTGCTGCTTGCATGCTGTGGATTGCTGGGTGTTCGGGGCGGGAGTCCCACCTCCATCTCCTTATCAGTCAGGTCACATGACTGGCACAACGCAGCCTCCCCTTATTTGTTAATGAAAGTAATGATGGTTCTTAACACCAATGTTGAGATTACACTGTTAAATATTACTGCATTTTGCTTTAATTTAATAAATACTTTAGTATACTGGTACTATTTGGTTCCAAATATTTTTCTCTTATTTTCCTGCTCTAAAAACTGGATGTGTCCGAAAAGTACAGTAAAGACCTAAATGAAAACTCTCCCATTCACTGTGATCGAGTCAGTTGCGACTCCTGGCAATGCAGTCGGACAGAGTCAAGCTGCTCTTGCGGTTTCTGACATGGTAAACGCGGATGGAAGCAGAAAGCCTCGTCTGTCTCCCATAGAGCGATGGTGGTTTGCCCCATAGAGCCCAGTGCATAAGCCAAGATGCCATCAGGGCTCCGAAATCCTAGAACTGTAACCATCACCAAGTAAGAGACACAGGGACAAACTTAGGGGTACTATACGTGGATAAATGCACTATAAAACAGAAGAAAAAACATCCATAATAGAAGAACCCATGACTGGAACTTCCTAAAAATAAGAAAAGCACAAATATCAAAAGATTTCATTAAAAAAGTAAAAAGAAAAATAAATAAATAAATAAATAAGTAAAAAGAAAATCCACAGAATGGAAACTTTTTTTTGGCAATGACTTATCAGACATGGGACTAAACGCTAAAATGTCTTGAAACTTCAACAACTCAACAAGAAAAAGACAAATAACCCAGTTAAAAACTGACAAGAGGATCTAAACCAACAGTTTATCAAAAACACTATTCAGGCAGCCAATAAACATATGAAGAAATGTTTGTGATCATTAGCCATTAAAGAAATGTAAGGCAAAACAAGGATGAGATACCACCTCTCCACAATTGATAGAAAAGCTTAAAAAAAAAAAAAAGGCAAAAAAAATCCAACAATTGTGGTTGTGGAGAAAGTAGAACTCCCATACATTGCTGGTGGGACTATCAAACCATACAACCACTATATGACCCCGCAATAAAGCTACTTAGTATATGTATAGAAAAATAATGTAACACAGATATAGGTACTCCCACATTCATCACAGTATCCTTCATAATAGCCAAGATCATGGAAACAATCTAAATGCCCATCAGTGGAAGAACAGATAAAAAATTCAGTACATATACATAATGAAAGATTGTGTGTTGTTCAAGAACAAAAATTAAAAGTATGAAACACTCATTACACAGATGAATTTGGAGCTCAATATGTGAAGTAGGTTTATTCAAGGAGAAGAAGACAAATATTGTATGAGGTCACTGTTATAAAAAAAAATAAAGAAAATGTTTTCAAAGCAAAAGCAGATTATGATGGTTATCAGAGATGGAAGGGGAAATAGCGGACTAGAGGGTAGGTAGGCATTAATGTGAGAGAAAGGTAATATAATATACAAGATTGTGGAAAGGGGTTAACAAAGCAAGTCATGGGTAGCTTTGCTAAGCTGTTTAAATTGCTAAGTGTCAACCTATTAAATAATATATAGACGACCACCTAATTTGCAATTAAGGTTGGATGGAGCAGGGTTGGTATAATAGGAATAAATTTTTCTACCTTTGTTTGGTCTCCTGGGTCTCCACGTGCTTGAGGTTCTGAGTGGCTTCCTGTCTTCTCCCAGCCAATTTTGTTCCCACTGATATGGCTGCATATAAAATGAAGATAATTATTATTTTCTTCCCTTTCCAAGAAAGTAGAATTATCTGGAATTGAATTTATAGATTGACAGAAATATCTAATGCTGTACCAATTTCACCTCCTCCCAAAAATATCTCTAAAAAGTAATATCCTTATATTATTGGAATACTTCCTTTCTGCTACAAATGAGCACACCATAGCCTAATCATAAAGTTAGTCGTTCAAACTCATTAGCCACTGCATGGAAGAACTGACTTTCTACTTCTGTTAAGATTTGCAGACCTAGAAACTCACAAGGATGATTCTACGGAATTGACTTGATGACTGTTCAGTTTAGTTTTCTGGGGGAAAAAAAATAATAACAAAGTACCTACTGTATAAATCAAGGTATCTTGGTGGTGAGGTAAACGTTGTACTGCTAACCACAAGGTCAGAGGTTCAAGCCTATGGCCTACTCCACCAGAGAAAGATGAGGCTGCCTGCTTCCATACAGACTTAGTTTTGTATGCTCCACATAGTTAAAGGATAAGTCAGTTTCCAGTCAAGAGCAATAGGTTTGTTATTAACAGAGGTGGTTCACTTTTTCAGCATGCAAACTACTTATAAAACGATCAAGTCAAAATGATTTCTACCAACTACAAAAACGCAAATGTTTATTTTTATTACCTTTACTCATAAATGAATCAAGAATTCTTTATATGTACAATGTATGTTTATGTACCTTGCATAACCGCATGAGTCCATATTGCACAACACAATTAACTATGTATATTTCTTTTTTTTCTTTTGGGGGGGGCAATCACTGCTCTCCGGTGGGAGTAGGAGGCCCAGTCCCACTGCTGAAATCGAACTTTCGTCCCAGTGGGCCGCAGTCCTGCGCGCACAACCACTACGCCACCGGGGCTCAGCCCAACTATGTATATTTCTTGTCACGACCTGAATTTACTCTGATGACTTGCATTCAATGGAATGAGACAGAGATGCATAGTACGGACAGTGGCTGCTGACAGCCAGCCTCAAGCACACTTCCAAATGATCATCAGTCATGGCGGAATGATACTTGGATTTACTGATCTTTATGTGGGAAAAGGCTGACTGACATCAATAAGTAGAGTCAAATAATACAGTCAAGGAGGCAGCACATTTTCTCATGTTTGGTTACTTTCCCTCTTCCACTAAGTTCCAGAACTGTGCTCTAGATTTCAGCTGAATGTCAACTTCTGTCAAACTCTCTCATTCCATAAAAAGTGATAAGTTTTTTGTCTTCTTCCTTGGTCCAGCTCTCCCACTCATTTTAATACCCTTTCTTACGTTTAAGAGAAAAAAAATCAAGGTCTAAAAATTGGCAATAACTTAGTTGGTCAGTTGTGCTGCACTTAACGCAGTTGTTGGCACACGTGTTTGACACTTAAGATTATACCTGATTGGCTGCGCTGTATATAAATTAAGTGATGGGATTGATGATAGGCTTATGTCTATTTTTTTTAAGGCCATGGGATCTACCCACATTACATTTGCAATCAACTAGTACATCATGATCGAGATATTGAACACCCCTGGTCTATAACGTTTACTGCCACTGAGCAGGAAGAAAAAAAAAAATTCTTGCCTTGAAGAGTTTTCAACAATCATAGAACAACAAACTAAAGAATCATGTCATTTAACTGCTAATTACTAGGTAGTATAAGATTAAGTATATACTCATGTCTTTGGAGTCAATTCTGACTCACAGCTACCTGATAAGGCAGTCAAACGGCCCCTGTGGGCTTCTGAGATAGTGTGTCCGGGGTCTTAACGGTAAACAAGTGGCCATCTAGCTCAGAAGCAACAAAGCACACACATGGCAGAAGCACACAAGTCTGTGTGATCACAAGATGTTGAGGGGATCAGGTATCAGGTATCAAAGAACAAAAAATCGTATCGTTGTGAATGAGAAGTGCAGATTGGGGACCTAAAGTCCATCTGTAGGCAACTGGACATCCCCTTACAGAAGGGTCGGGGAGGGCACAAGCCAGTCAGGGTGCAGTGTAGCAACCATGAAACATACAACTTTCCTCTAGTTTTTAAATGCTCTCCCATGTCCACTATCATGATCCCAATTCTACCTTACAAATCCAGCTAGACCAGAGGATGTACACAAGTGCAGACAGGAACTGGAAACACAAGGAATCCAGGACAGATGAACCTTTCAGAATCTACTGAGTGGAGATACTGGGAGGGTAGAGGGAAGACAAGGGGGAAACTGATTAGAAGGATCTACTTATGTGCCCCCCCTCCCCTCCCCCAATGGTCAACAGAGAAGTGGGTGAGGGGAGACATCAGTCAGGGTAAGACATGGAAAAATAATGATTTATAAGTTATCGGGAAGGAAGTCGAGTGGGTGGGAGAGGGAGGGGAAAAAGAGCTGACAGCAGGAGCTTGCCTCAAAGGCAAATGTTTTGAGAATGATGATGGCAACAAATGTATAAATATGCTTGACACAATGGCTAGGTGTATGGATTGTGATAAGAGTTGTACAAGTCCCGGATAAAATGATTTTTTAATTCACAGTTTAAAGCTAAAAATGAATAAATAAATAGTGGAGGGAAAAAATAAAGAAACCACCAGTTACTCTACTGAAAAAAGATGAGGTTTTCTATTCTCATAAAGATTTACATTTTAGGGGGAAAAAAGACTGACATTTTAGAAACCCACAAGGGCAGTTCTACTCTGATCCACAGGGTCATTTTTAGCTGAAATCAAACAGATGGCAGGAAGTTTGTGCTGGTAAGATTAAGTACTATCTGGACCAAAGTTTACATGACAGGCAGATAGATAGACAGACAAAACTGAATGACAAGGCAGGGCATCCCAATCCATTGGGGAGAACCCAAATCAAAACTATCATTGATGGGTCTATTCTGACTCAAACAGCCCTACAGTACAAAGCAGACCTGCCCCATAGGTTTTCAGGAAGCAAACCTTCATGGGAAAAGCTTTATGGAAGCATGTCTCTTGAGGACCAGTTGGTGGGGTCATATTGCAAAATGCTTTAACTTCTGTGCCATTACATACAGCTCAGTTACTAGACAAAAGTTGGTGGTTCAAACCACCAGCTCTTCTGCAGCCTTTGAAGAGCTTTGGGGCAGTTCTGTCACAATGGGTTACTGGTGGCAACAGGAATTCAGGGAGATGGGGGAATTAAAACTCCTGTGTCAGACATAGAAAAATCTGAGAGATGGAGAAAGTACATCTTTGTAGTCATCTTCGTAGACTAAATGACATTTTTAATGATGTGAAATATGAAAGTATATAGAAGGTAGACGATTATGGGAAAGGTAGACAATTCCAGGCATAAAGAGCTAAAATATTTGATTAATTCAGGAATAGGAAGTTAACTGAAATGTATTATGAAATAATTTATTTGACAAAATAATAAACAAAAGGGAAGAGGATCAGAAACGAAGATTATAAAGCATCTTTAAAAAATTGTGGAGCTGGGGCTGAGCCCCGGTGGCACAGTGGTGGTGCGCGGGACTGCGGCCCACTGGGATGGAGGTTCAACTCCAGCTCCATGGAGCAAAGGCTGGGCCTCCTACTCCCACCACCAGAGGCCAGTGATGCCCCAAAAACAAAAACAAAAAAAAATTGTAAAATATAACCCACACTGGGAAAAGCATGTAACATACAATTGCATAGCCCAACTTGATAGCATCCCAGAAAGCCCCTGTGCATGTGGCCCTATTTTTGAACCTCCTTCTTGATCTCTCTCTCTCTCTCTCTCTTTCTCTCTCTCTCTCACACACACTTAAAAGTCAGCTCCCTTTTGTTTTTTTCTTTTTCTGCATCACTGCCCTGGAGGGAGTAGGAAGTCCAGCCTTGCTCCTGGAGAGCTGCTGCTGGATTTGAACCGCCAACCCTGTGGGCCGCAGTCCCGCACACAACCACTACACCACCGGGGCTCAGCTTCAGCTCCCTTTTGTATGAAAACCACTTTCTTAACGTTTGTATTTTCTTATAACATTGGTGCCTGGTAGTATTGTATTAGTCTTTATAATCTGACTACTTAAATAATGCCTCCAAAATCCACTCATGTCACAAGGTGTTTTGACAGTTACATTGTTTTTTAGAGATGCCTAAAATTCCCTGTATGTGTGTATGTATGTATGTATATATGTATGTATCAGTTTATTTATGGCCATCTTAAATGCCAGAATGGAATTTTTTTCATTAGCATGGTCTTAAAAAACTGTGGGTCGTCATCTATTAGAGAGTTGAGAATATGATTTGGTGGGTTTTAACTAGTATTTTTAAAAGTGAAATGGAATGGACCAGAATACAGCCAATGTAGCACAAGTATTATTTCATAAATTCTTTGTTTCAGTTGTATATTATGAGTCACATGAAAAATTGTTTACTATGGACTTCAAGGAAAACTTTCAGAAAACAGACTTTGCTAGCAGAATATGGAAATTATCTGCTGTGGAAGAGCATGCAAGTACTAGCCGGGGACTGAGAGAAGCTCTAGGCACTTGGGTCATTCAGTTGTTGATTTCTGAGGTTTCCACTCTACATTCCACTGCAATGTTCTATGCTCCAAAAGCGTCTTCTAAAGGGCCAATTCCTCACAACTGGACCAATAAGCAATATCATGATATATACAAAAAGGATTGAAGTTGTCAAGGTTTTCATTTTATTGGATTTACAATCAACTCCCATTGAAGCAGCAATCAACTCTTCTATCCAAAGACATATTGCATGGGAAAAAACTGAAATACCCGGGTAAAGTACAAAGTGAGTGCAACAGAGCAGCAAGGGGAGCAAAGCAATGACGTCCCTGGGGAATTCCGAAAATGGCCCTCAGCAGACCCGGTCAGAACACACACATAAAGATCAGCAAACAGACCTGGCACTATTTATCACCCCCACTCTTTCTTTCTTCTTTCTTTTCGTGTCTATCTATATAAGATAGGCAAAATAAACAATCTGGAGGAGAAAACAAGGCCAATGGTTGAGGGGCAGATGGTGGGGTTGGGCCAGGAGAGCGGAAGAGCCAACAAACCCAGGACAAGGGAACAAGAAGAGATCAAAAAGGATGGTGTGGAACCCCAGGTGGGGTTTGTAGATGTGCAAACGAAAAACACCAGGGGGCACAGCTGGACTCAGATTACTGAGTTCAGGCTAATTCCACAGCAATTGTTTTTATTTTTTGCTGCAAATGTTAGTGTAAGTAGAAAAACATAAGTTCTGAATGCCATTAGTCTTCTGAAAATATCCTTCCTACAGGAGAAATCTGGGGATTTTTTTCTACATTGGTTTTTCTAATTTTGATTTCGATAAGAGCTTCAAAAAGTTTGTGGAAGGGAATTAAAGGATACTGGAATTTTTCCAGAATCGTCACAAGTTGTCCTATAAACTTTAGATTGGGAATGATAATAAACATTAAGAAAAAGCACCCAAAAATTCAAATAAGCGATTTCAAATCTCAACCAAATTCTAAAAGTTTTAATGACTATAAAATGAACATATACATTGTACTATAATTCTTAATTCAACTAAAACAGGGTAATGAAGATTTTACAAAGTCAGGAAAAGGTTACTTATATTTAAGTCAAGATTAGAACAAAAAGGAAATTTTGATAGAGCAGGAATCAGTCTATTTCCTTCATTTTATTGCAAAAATGACTTTCATGAACCTGGGATATCTCCCAAAGAGACTTGGCATGTTTGTCTCTAGCAGACACAGAAACACATAGGCAGAGCTAATATGAAAGTGTGCTTCTATAGAAGAAAAAACATTCTAGATTGATCTTTTTTATTTCTCTAAATTTTATTTGTGTTTGTTAAGAATATATAAAGAAAGGGAGGCTGAGCCCCGGTGGCGTAGTGGTTGTGCGCAGGACTGCGGCCCACTGGGACGGAGGTTCAATTTCAGCAGTGAGACTGGGCCTCCTCCTCCCACCACCAGAGAGCAGTGATGCCAAAAAAAAAAAAAAAAAGAATATATAAAGGGAAAGAGAAGAAAAGAAGGAGCTGATATCAAGGACTGAAATAGAAATTATTTTGAAAATGACAGCAACAAATGTATAAATGTGCTTGACACAATGGCTGCATCAATTTTAAGAGTTATAGGAGCTCCAATAAAGTGATTTTTAAGTATATATACCAAAATATAAACCAATTGCCATTGAACGATGACAATGATTACATTCTTTAAGTCGTGCAACTATTCTCACCCTCCTGAGTTGTTTCTCTCTCACTGACATAAGCTCATTCACCTGTAAGTTTACTCTTAGCTAACCTTTGAGTTGTTTTTTGCCAACTTCATCCCAAACCGAGAATTCTTAAACCAGCACAATGTTCAAAGGTAAATCAAAAATCAAAATACTGACTCACTGAAGAAGCTTCACGGGGACAGTCTTATCTTCCAAAGTGGCTGGTAGGCACTAAGGCTCCATAAGGCTCAAAGCAGATCTTCTTTATAATTAGTCAAACTAAGGTACAGTTTGCTTTTAAAATAGACTTTAGGGAATAAATTTGCTTCAAGGTGCAAAGATTACCTCAGGGCAATCATTTCAAGGGCAATCATCTCCACCCACGGTGGCTCCAGAAAGACTAGAATCCATGAGAATATGAACTTCAGCATTGCTTCAGAAACCCTTTTTGATCAAGATTCTTCTATGGCAGTGTTTCTCAACCTTCCTAATGCCGCGACCCTTTCATACAATTCCTCATGTTATGGTGACCCTTCCCCACCATAAAATTATTTTCATTGCTATTTCACAACTGTAATTTTGCTACAGTTAAGACGTATCAGGTGATCCCTGTGAAAGGGTCGTTCAACCCCAAAGAGGTTGCACCCACAGACTGATAACTGATGTTCTATGGCATCACTGATCACAAGATTCAATAACGGCACTTAGGCACCAGCCAGTTCTTCTGGTCTTAGGGCAAAGGAGGAGGTCGTGGCTTATGAAGGCAATGGGCCACACAATCTGTATCATCCTCTCGACCTATACTGACTCTTCTTCCTGTGCCTCCAAACTTATGCAGACCAATTGCATTGATGAGCCACTTGCAGGTTTTTAAGACACCAGGCACTATGCAACAAACGTACTAAACACATTTTTTTGTTGTTTTTTTTTTGGGCATCACTGCTCTCTGGTGGTGGAAGTAGGAGGCCCAGCCCCACTGCTGGAATTGAACCTCCATCCCAGTGGGCCGCAGTCCCACGCACAACCACTACGCCACCAGGGCTCAGTCCTAAACACGTTAATTGTAGCTGGGAGTGTTATAAAACCATACAGACCCTATCTCTAAACAAGTATTCAACTCGATGAAGTGTTTAGTTGTACGTAGAAGCCACAGTATCTACTCTTATTTTTCTTATTGTAAATAAATACATCTATGACACAACTTATGCCAATTCAAACAAAAAATTTTACAGGTATACAACTTATTCACAGCAATCACATTAAATGCTTGTGAAACAATGCAAATCAATGCATTTTTCCCCACCATCAATTACCATACTTTTATCCCACCTCTCATTCCAGGTAAATTTTAGTCTCTATAAATTTGTCTTTTCTGTCTTTTACCTAAAGTCAAAGTTTTCCATTAACCTTTTCAAGCCCTTCACGTTGGTCCTTTTGTGATTAGCTTATTTGAGTCAGCACGTGTTAAGTTTTATCTGCTTCTTCAATTGGCTGAGGAGGGTTCAACTCTGTGTACCACATCAACCCACTGGTCTGTTGTTGGACACTTTGGTTGTTTCCATCTTTAAGCTATCCTGAATAGTGTTGGAATGAACAATGGAGTTCATATCTTTGAGTCTCCGTTTTCAAGTTTTCCACATAGGTATACAGCAAGGAGGAAGGCTATTGGTACTTGGTATAGCATACAGTACTTCTACTTTTAGGCTTTTGAGAAACCACCACACTATTTTCCACAATAGCAATACCATTTTGCATTCCTACAGCAACAGACAAAGCTTCGGATTTCTCCTATTACTTAGCAATATTTGATATTTTCTTCTGATTTGGGGGGAATTTCCATTAATTATCTTAGCCATCACACTGGGGGTAAAATAGTTTCTCCCTGTGGTTCTGATTTGCATTTCTCTAAGACAAATGATGCTGAGAATCTTTTTATGAGAAGACGTCAAAGTCTTCTTTGGTGAAATGTCTCCTTCAATCCTTTGCCTATTGTTGAGCTTTGTGAATTTTTTTTCAGTAATTAGAATTTTGCTGGCTAAACAGCTTCTAAAAATATTCTCCCACACTGGAAACAGAGGGCATCCAGGGCAGGTGAACCTCTCAAGACCAGTAGTTAGAGTGGAGATACCAGAAGAGTGGAGGAAAGGTGGGGAAGATAGGGAGAGCGGATTATAAGGATGTACATATAACCTCCTATCTGGAGGAAGGACAGCGGTGGAGTAGATGAGGGGAGACTGACAGTGTAAGATATGACAAAATAGTAATAATTTATAAAATATCAAGGGTTCAGGAGGGAGGGAAGGAGGAGCTGGGAGGAAGGGGGAAAGATGAAAAGCTGATATCAAGGGCTCAAGTTTAAATGCAAATGTTTTGAGAAGCATGACGGCAGCAGACATGCAAATGTGCTTGGCACAATACATGTATGTGGTATATGAGCTCCCAATAAAATGATTATTTTTTTAAAATAACCCCCCCCAGAAAAAACAAAAAAAATTTTTTTAATGCCAATAACCAAAAAACAAAAACTCAAAAACATTCAGTGAGTTTCAACTCAAAGCAACCTAACAGAACAGAACTGAACTTTCTCATTAGCCTTTCAAGGCTGTAATCAATAAAGAAACAGATTTCCATATCTTTCTCCTGCATTGAGGCTGGTGGGTTCAAACGGCCAGTCTTTCAGTTTGTAGTCCAATCCTTTAACCACTGTACTATTGGGACTCTTGAAAAAGAGTATCTGTCATAAAAATAGACCAAAGAAAAGAAACTTAACAAAGTATTAGTAAATCAAACTCAGAAATATGGTACAAATGCATCAATTAAATGTCACAGCAATAAATATGTTTTTTTTGTTTGTTTGTTTTTGGTGGACATCACTGCCTCTGGTGGTTGTGGGCACTACCCAGTGCTGCTCCTGAGAGTCGCTGCTGGATTTGAACCACCAAGCCCGCAGGCCACAGTCCTGCACTCAACCACTTACACCACCAGGGCTCAGCCCTAATAAATATGTTTTTAAACAAGATTTCCCGCGGGCCACAGTCCTGCACTCAACCACTTATACCACCAGGGCTCAGCCCTAATAAATATGTTTTTAAACAAGATTTCCCCCCCCCACCCCCCCCCTGCAAACTCTACCTTACAAATCCAGATGGACTAGAGAAGTCACACTAGTATACAGGGGAACTGGAGATATGGGGAAACCAAGACGGATGGGGCTCTTCGGGCCAATGGTTAGATTGGAGATGCTGGAAGGGTGGAGAGAAGGGAGGTAGAGAGACGGAACCAACGGCAAGGATATATACACAAGCTCCTATGTGAAGGACGGGCATCAGAGGAGTGGGTTGGGGGAGAGGTCGGTCAGTGTAAGATATGACAGAACAATAACAATGTATAAAGTATTGAGGGTTGGTGGGGAGGAAAGAGCGGGGGAGAGGGGAAGGGATGGAAAAGCCAATACTAGGGGCTTAAGGGAAAAGGCGGACGACTGGAGAATAATAGAAGTGGACATGTGAGGGTGCTAGACACAGTACGCTTATTTATGTATTGTGAAAAATGATGTATGAGCCCCCAATAAAATGATTTTAAAAAAAGATATTCTCCCACAAAATATCTTGTCTTTCCGCTTTTTGTGTTTTTAAAAAGAACAAAGTTTTCCATTTTTAAGAGGTCCCATTTATTTTGTATTCTGCTTTTTATTACATTAGATAATCATTGTTGAAAGCTATGGCTGACAATATTGCCCCTCATTGTTTAGTTGTTAAGGCTTTAGTTTGAATACTTCAGTCCTTAATATATTTTGCATTTCCTTTACTACATGCTGAGACATGAATCGTTCACTTTTATGCGTGTGGAAATCCAATTTTCCAGCACCATTTATTGAAGAGAATCTTCTTTCCCCATTGAATGGACTTAACCACCTTGTCAAAAACCAATGAACCATAGATTTGTAGGGAACTCTCAATTGTATGTCACTGGTGCCTGTGCCTGTTCTTATACCAGTACCAGGCTGTTTTGATTAGAATTGTCGCATAATATGAGGAACTTCGAAACGTCCATGGAAAAGTTCCATTATCTTCTCATTATACTTTCCAGGAACTGTTTGAAGACCCTCCTACTTTGTGTTCTTTCAAGATCACTCTTCTTTAAAATGCCATTAATTTAATGCTGGCTAATTATTTTGCAGAATGTCCTACAGCCTGAATTTGGCTTTTTGCTTTCTTCTAGCAACAATCCACTTTTATTTGCCATGGAGACCTGGTGCTGCAGTCAAGTAAGATTGGCCTGCTAATCACAAGTGAGTGCTTCCAACCTACCATTACCTCCACAAGAGGGAGAGGAGGTCATCCTCCTCATATACTTACAGCTTCCGAACACCTGCACAGAATCGATAGGAGTACAAATAGCTAGGTGACCATGGTTTTTTGGTTGGTAAGACATGTGGAGTCCTGGTGGCACTACTGGATAAGCATTTGACCACTAACAACAAAGCTGGAAGTCTCAAACGCACTAGCTGCTCAGAGAGAAAGGGAGAGAGAGAGAGAGGATGATGATGATGATGTTAGCTGCTTCCCTAAAGATGAAAGTCCTGGAGTCATCATGAGCTGAATCACCTAAATGACGGTGAGTGGGTATGACGTGTTGTAAAATTGTTGGAATTAAGCCTTGCCTTTATATTGTAGACATTTTATCATATCCAGCAAATATTTGTTGTGCATACCATGGCAAATATATAGTCATGTCTTGTCCTGGTCATTAATTTCCTTGTCCTTCCCTTTATCCTCACAAATAGAAAGAAAGTTATCATTAAGGAGTCAGAAGAATAGGATAATTAGTGAGTTTTAAAAAAACCCTCAAAGGCATCAAGTAGATTGCCATTCACAGGGACTCTGCAAGTGCCCATGAGGATTTCTGGGACTGTGAGTAGAAAGTCCCATCTTTCTCCTACAGCGCGGCTGTGATCTCCACTGCTGAACCTGGCACAGAGAAGGGCCAAGCTTAACTAAGGTTCATGGAAAACTGTTCATTTTTGCAGCTTATTCAAGTTTTTGTCTTTAGGTACATGTTACTTTTAAATTTCCAACACCAATTTGTTGAAGTAATTGAAGACAGAGGCTCTATAGTATAGTATAATTTTAACCAGTTAAATAGCCTTTATCCGGAGATCTCTCCCTCAACAGTAATGGAGTATACTCATTCACAAAGAAACATCAAGGTCTTTCCAGTCTAAGGGCCATTGTAATAGATGTTATGTTCCATCTCATATTGAGAATAAATTCTAACTCTGTACTATGACTGATTATACACTAAGTGTCTAACTTCTAAAGGCATACTATTCTCTCACTGCACTTCACCCACCAGATATCTCTTTCCCACACAACAACTGCACTTTGTATACGCCCCACTGATCAGGATGTTCTTCAACAGGTCTACAAGTTACTCAGACCAGAGGCAATCCTCATCTCTTTGGAAAGACCTTTCTAGCACTATAATATAAAATGGCTACTCCGCCATCATCAGCTTTTTCTCTTTTGGGATTCAAAGCTCTTAGTGACATTTGAAGTGATCATTTTGTATTAACTTGTGCTTCGGTCATCGACAATGCTCCCTCTACCACAATCTAAGCCCAACGCCATCACAAAGTATGCCTCTTGAGCACCGCCAGGCTCACTGCTATTAGCACCAAGTTAAGCACTCTTGGCTGAATAAATGAATGCTTTTCTTTCCCAAAAAACCAGCTGATAGCATGCTCTATGTTCAGGCATTCCAATTCAAATCCAAACCAAAGATAAAATCTTGATTCATTGTATATACTTTGGTATAAGTCAACCCAAATATCAGCCAAAGCACCTAATTTTACCACAAAAATTGCATAAAATGTGCTGAAAATTCGGCTTATATACAGTACTACTTCTATGGGATTTCAAAAGGAGTAAGAGAAGTAAAGTATTATAAAGAAATGTGCAAAAACCTACAGTTAGGAAACCAAGTTGGAAAAGCATGCTCAGTTTACCTTAAATTAAGAGGATACACACACATAAACACACCCTTCAAGTTGCTATACTGAAAGATTTTATGGGCAAGATAATGGACCATGAAGCAAACATCAAAAGAAGATGGAAAGAATATACAGAATCACTCTACAGAAAAGAATTAGGTGACATGCAACTATTTTGAGAGGTAGTATATAACCAAGAACTGAGGGTACTGAAGGAAGAAACCACAGATACACTCAGGCATTAGTGAAAAACAAGACTTCAGGGACTGATGGACTACTACATCAAATCTTTCAACAAGCTGATGAAGCCCTGAAAGCACTCACTCTATGTCAGGAAATTTAAGGCAGATACTTAGTCAATTGACTTTAAGAGTTCTATATTTGTGCCCATTCTAAAGAATGGCAAACCAACAGAATGCACAAATTATAGAATTTCATGGGCAACACATACAAATAAAATTGTGCTGAAGATCATCCAGCAGTACACTGTACAGCAGTACACTAAAAGGGAGCTGCCAAAAATTTAAACCAGATGCAGAAGAGAAACAGGAATGTCGCTAATGTCACAGGAATCATGGCTGGTATTAGAAGGAACTTTTCCGAAAGCAGAGGTTATCAGAAAGGTGTTTGTGTTTTACTGACTATGCAAAGGCATTGGATTGTGTGGATCCTAACAAACTATGCACACCCTTGAGAATGGGAATTCCAGAATGCCTCAATGCTCTGGGACAAGAGGAAGTTGTGTGAACCGAGTATATCAGGTGATTTAAAAGCACGAAGTGTGTGTATGTTAGTGCTGTGCCTTCTCACCTTACCTATTCTATGTGTATGCTGGGCAAAATTATCACAGAAACTGGATTCTATGAATAAGAATGTGACATTAGAAGGAAGGCTTGTTAACAACTTGTGATATACAAGCAATACACCTTGCTGGATGAAAGTGAGGAGGAATTGAGGCGCTTGCTGCTGGAGACTAAGGATTGCAGCCTTTAGAATGAATTGCACAACACGATGTATACAAAACAAAAATCCTTACAACTGGACTAGTGGGTAATATCCTGATAAGCAGAGACAATGTTGAAGCTTTCTGGATTTTGTCTTGCTTAGATTCAGAGGTAATGCTGGTAGATGTGACAGGCAGGAAGCTTGGCAGGAAAGGAGCTACCTCCCCGAGGCCCACCAATCAGCAAAGGATTGCTAGCCAGGCCCTTAAGTAAAGGAGTCTTTCCTCAGAAACCAGGCTCACAGTGTGAGACTATGGGAAGATATGCGCTTAGTAAGCAACAGCTCCATTGCATGCACTCAGGTGCAGCCCAGTGGCTGTGGGAGGAAACCAGTGAGGAAGGGAGGGCATGTAAATAAAGGGCAGACTCAGGTCGCTCTCTTTGATTCTACGTCCCATCCCCCTGTCCTTTCCTTGTCTTCCCACCCTTCTGGGAAAGGCATGTTCTCTCCCTTTTGGGCTTCACTGCCTTCTTTCTGGGTCTCTGTATATCTCTTCACATATCTCTCCATGTAGCCCTCCACACCTTTTGGGATGACCCATTCTTCCTTGTGACAATGTAATATCAAAAACTTCACTCATAAAACTTATTTTCACTATTGTGCTTCTGTCCTGTGAATTCCTTCTCTGCAGACAGTAAAAACTGGGGAAAACCATCCAAGAACCTAACAGAAACAGCATCCAGAGATCTAACACTGGGTAAATGTGCTGCACAAGACCTCTTTAAAGTGCTGAAAAGGACGTTACTTTGAGTACTTACGTGGTCCTGACACAAGCAGTGGTATTTTCAATCACTTCATATGCCTGTGAAAGTTTGATGATGAAAAAGAAACACTGAAGAATTCAAATATTTGAATTATATTGCTGGCAAAGAATACTGAAGGTAACTTGGACTCCAAAGAAACAAATAAATGGGTCTTGAAAGAAGTACAGCTAGAATGCTCCTTATGTACAGCAAAAATGCAACATGCAAACAAGGTTGGTGAGACTTCATTTCACGTTATCAGAAGAGATCAGACCCTAAAAAGGGACTTCATACTTGGTAAAATATAGGAACAGGAAAAAGAAGGAAGATCTTAAATTAGATCAGTGGTTCTCAATCTTCCTAATGTCGCAACCCTTTAATACAGTTCCTCATGTTGTGGTGAAACCCCTCCCCACCACACACACACCCATAAAAATATTTTTGTTGTTAGTTTGTTTTTTGTTTTTGTGGGCATCACTGCCCTCTAGTGGGAGTAGGAGGCTCAGTCTTGCTCCTGGAGAGCTGCTGGTGGATTTGAACCACCAACCCTGTGGACTACAGTCCCGCACACAAGCACTACACCACCAGGGCTCAGCCCTTGCTGTTACTTTGTAACTGTAATTCTACTATCTATGAATTGGACAACCCCTGTGAAAGGGTCATTCAACTTCCAAAGGAGGCGTGACCCACAGGTTGAGAGCCGCTGGACTGATGAAGTGACTACAACAATGTAAGAATGTGAGGATGGGCCAGGAACAGGAGGTTTTTCTTTCTGCTATATATTCAACAGCACAAAACAACTACTACCAACCCAATAAAAACTTGTTAAAGTCCACATGAGCAACTGTATTTTCTTCTGAATGTGTATGCTAAGGTACTGGATAACCTAGACTTAAATATCCCTTGAAAACCACCAAATCTCCCAAAATGAGTAATTCTACTTGTATCCATAGTCTGTCACTAACATAATCCTCTGAAAACCATAAAACACACTTCTTTTATCTTTCATCTTATTTCTACCTATGCTTCAAAGTCTAGAAAATTATTTCTTAAGAAGAACCTATCGAACAGATGAACAAATACTACAGTAAGCTAGATGATATGAAGAATTCAGCAACCTGATTGTCAGAGGCCTTATTAACAACCTGCAGTATATAGCTAACACACTTTGGTTGCTGAAAATGATGAGGCCCTGAAGCAGCTGTTGATGAAGACCAAGGACTGAGACTTCAGTGCGCATTATTATGACTCAATGTAAAGAAAACCAAAATCCCCACAACAGTGATGTACCATCAGTAGCATAAATGGAGAAATGGTTGAAGTTGTTAAGGATTTTGCCTTGCTTACACCCATAGTCAATGCTCATGGAAGCAGCTGTCAAGAGATCAAAAGAAGCATTGTATTAGGTAAATTTGCTGCACAAGACCTCTTTACAGAGTACTGAAGAACAATGATGTTACTTTGAGGGCTAAGGTGCCCCTGATTCAATTGTCACATAAGCATGTGAAAGTTGGACATTAAATAAAGCGAACTGAAGAAGAACTGATATATCTGGTTCTGGTGAGAAAAGTGAAAGTACTATGAACTACTAAAAAGACAAATAGATCTCTCTAGGAAATGTACAGTCAGAGTGCTCACCCCGTAGAGATGGATTACAAGACTTTGTCTTACATACTTTGGACATGTTGTCAGCAGAGACCAGTCAGTCCCTGGAAGAGGACATTAAATGGAGCAGCGAAAAATAAAAATAAATAAAAGAACATTTCAAGATCTATCTTGAAATGCACTGCTGTCTGTACAAGGATAATATCTATCCCCATAGATGGAAAATTCAGTTAATGATATTCAAATGTATGCACTATCCACTATAGCTAATGATGAAGAAAATGAAGACACTATCAAACTTTTATGTCTGAAATTGATCACACGTGAAATCTGGATGCACTAATAACTATTGGTGACTGTAATGTGAAAGTTAAAAACAAAAAGTAGTAAGAAAAGATGGCATTAATGATATAAATGAAGACAGGCTGCATGATGGAATTTTTCAACAACTTTTAAAATATCTTCTATTAACAACATAAAGGCTAAGTACATATGTGAACTTCTCTACACAAAATACACAGAAACCGAAGAAAATACACCTGCTGGAAGAGATCAAGGAACAGCTCAATACCTGAAGCAAAGGTGAGACCAGTGGGTGATGGAACTGTTCATATGTAAGTTCAAAATAAAACTGAAGACAAGAAAGACAAGTTCATGTGATACGACCTTGAGTATTTCTCAATTTTTTGAGAACATCTCAAAAATAAGACCTGATAAGCTATGGGATGACATCAAGAACATCATATACTGAGAATACAAAAGAAAATACCAATGTGGATGTCAAAAGGGACTATCAAACTTGCTGTTGCTTGTAAAGCAGCTAAAACAAATTTTAAAAAGTGATGAAGGGGCTAAGCCCCGAAGGCACAGTGGTTGTGCGTGGGACTGCAGCCCACTGGGATGGAGATTCAATTCCAGGAGCGGCTCCACAGGAGCAAATGCTGGGCCTCCCACCACCAGAGGGCAGTGATGCCCACCCCCCCAAAAAATGAAAAGCATCCAAAAGCTGAACAAAAAAACTGCAAAGAAGAGCAAGTAAAGTATTATAATAAAATGTGCCCTTCCAGAGACAGAACCTAGGGAACCATGTGGCTGAAAGGCTAAGGAAGAGAAAGACATGGCTGCTGATTAAGGAAAGGTTCAGCTGTGAGCTAATTATCGTATCCTCTTTACTGATGCTAACTTACAGCATCCTGTACTGTCTCTAACAAACCCCATTATTGTGAGGGAAAAAGGTAAGAAATGTGCAGAGACCTTGAGTTAGAAAGCCAAAAAGGAAGAACACATTTAACATATCTAAACTGAAAGGACAAAAGAAAAAAATGCATGGCCCAAATTGTAGTATTAAAAACATCCTCAGGGCAAAATGTTGAACAATGCATAAGCATCAAATGAAGACAGACGGTATAAATGGCCTGACTTTACCAAAAAAAAACAAAAAACCCTAGTAGCTGACATCCAACCATCTTGAGAAAACATACCCACCACCCACACCCACTCCCTAAAAATGAAAACAGTTCCACTGGGCAGGGCTTTCATAATTGGCATGTTTTCCGCTAGGCAAGCATGGAGCAACTAGCTCTGAGTTGGTGCACCCAGTGGCATATCCTGGGAATGTTCTAAGTGAAATCTGGATACACCACTGGGTGCACGAACTCAGAGCTGGTTCTAAGTGAATTTTTGTAACAGCAGTTTCACTCAAACCTTGTTTTTTGTGATGGCTGATTTAAGAGAACAGCTTGCGGCTGTGAGATTTTGTTTGCTGCTTGGGGAAAATGCTGCAGAAACTGTTGTGATGTTGAACACAACTTAGAAGGGCAGTGTCAAGAGGAAAACTCCAATGTATGAGTGGTTTTCTCGTTTCAAGTAAGGTGAAATGCTGATTAACGATACATCTTGTTCTGGACATCTGTCCATTTCCCAGATAGGAGAGTAAGTCAACAAAGTCTGTGCACTTGTGTTTGAAGACTAACAACAGACCACTGAAGAGGTGGAGAAGTTATCTGGGCTATCCTGGAGCCTAGATCAGTGAACTCTATCAGAAGATTTGAAACTGAGAAGGATCACTGCAAAATTTGTCTCTCAGGTTCTTACTGACCAGAAAAAAGAGCTTCGAATAGAAACATGCCATTCTTTGAAAGAACAGCTCCACAGCAACATAGACTTTTTTCCCTAGGTCATTACTGGTATCATTTCAAACATGGTGCTATTCTTATGACCCCAAAAGCAAACATCAATCATGCCAGTGGAAGAAAAGCAAATGAAGTGAAATCCAAGATCAAAAGGATGCTCATTTGTGATATTGATGTTATGGGGCCAGTGCACTTTGAGTTGGTTCCACCAGATGAGAATGTTAATCAAGCTTTCTATTTAGAGGTTCAGAAAAGAGTGCATGGGTGCCACAAAGAAGGCTTGATTTGTGGCAGACAGGGAACTGGTTCTGCCACGACAATGCTCCTGCTCACATCTCAGTGCACCAATTTTTGGCAAAAAGCAATCTGTCTTCTCTTTCACCACGCACCTGACTCACTCGAGTCCATGTCACTTCTTTTTTATTTCTGCAAATGAAGGACAAGAAAGGACAGCAATATGACAAAGTAGAAGTGAAGAGGGGAAAAGAAAACATGCAGGAAGTAGGGTCAGCCATCCAAACAGATATATTTCCAAAATGTTTCCAAGAACGGAATTGCAGATTTGACAAATGTATTGAGTGCAAGGGAATACTTTGAAGATGATACGCTGCTCTGTCTAAAATAATAATAATAATGGAACATAGCTTGGGGGGAGGAAATCTGTTTTGTTTGGAGGAGTATCCCTTGTATGATATCAAGGGATAATCGTCATTTCATGAAGTTCAAGCTGCACTAAGTGCATTATCAAAAAACTAGGCTCCAGAAATTGATGGGATAACAATGTAAAAGCCCTCGTATATCTATGCCAAGAAATTTAGTAGATAGCAACCCGATCAATCAGTGTAAAGAAAGCCACGATCTATTCTTTTTTCATAAAACCTCTTTCACATGCACAAAGATCAACCAAAAAAACAAAGTCTTGGTTCAAAAACAACTAATCAAAACAAAGGTCTTTACAGACGTGGTCTCTAGTTGATATGGCCAATGGAATAATTTGCTTGATTCCTTAACTGCTACTTTCTGGAACATTAATGGTTGGCAGAATGCAATCATTTACAATATAATTTCTTGCTCCTACCATGAAACTGTTTATCAGTTCAGTTGCGAGAATTTTCAATGTTCATTTTCTTCACATTCAGCCCTAAGTTATACTAGCAGTTGTAGTCTTTAACCTTCTGTGTCATCTGCTTATTGCAGGTTGTTGAAGAGTCTTTCTCAATGTCAGACACCACGTTTGGTTTCATACGGTTCAACGCCTTGGGTTATTTATCAGCATAAACCTGGGACATCCTTTTCCTAATTTTATATCTAATAATATCCCCTTGTCTGCTTCACATATAAGTCATACACAGCACAATGAAATGCTATGGACTGCAATTTGTTATGATCCATAGTCAAAGCCTTTGCATATTTGGTAAGGCAAAGGTAAAAAAGATCTTTCTAGTTTTTTCTGCTTTCAGTCAAGATCCATCTGACACCAGCAGTGACATGGCTTGTTCCATATCCTCTTCTGAATCTGATTTTAATTTCTGGCAATTCCCTGTAGATATATAGTACAGGCATTTTAAAATGATCCTCAGCAAACAGACTTTCACTTGTCTGTGATATGAATGGTATTGTGCCCAGTAACTTTTACGTTGTTAGGTTAACTTCTCTTTGGAGCATGTATGAACATGTGTCCCTCCCCCCACTCTCCCCAATCATTTCAGTCAGATACCTGGCCTTCGAGAATTCTTGACACTGCATCTGGTATCCCATCAAGTCCTGGAGCTTTTCTCTTGATGTTATTGCTTTCTAGCCAACGACTCCCATCTATGCTATCGCCAGAAATGGTTCACCTTACACCGGTTCCTTTTGAGAGTGGCTGTATTACTATCACCTTCTGGAATTACTCAATTTCTGCCCATAGAACCCTTCAATATTTCAATTCTAGGCTAATTTTTACTCCTTCAGTTTAGAAATGCCAATGCCAAACAACGTCCCTTTTGGTTTTTTATCTCTGAAACCATCCTCAATGTCAGCAATCGGTTCCAATTCATAGGAACTGGCCAAAGTAGAACTGCTCTATGAGTGTGTAAATATTTACAGGAACAGAAAGATGAGGTTTTCCCTTGCGATGCAGTTAATGCGTTCATACTGTTGACCTTGTTTGTGGTTAGCAGTCAAATGAGTAGCCCACTGTGGCAGAGAGCTCCTTACTCAAGGATATAGGCTGCTTACAAGACTTCTTTACCAGAAGTTCAGCCTGCTCCAGGGTAGCTTCCAATGATCTTGGCGAGGCAAAGAGCAGTAGTTCAAGAATGGTCTTGATATTCTTAGTTGAAATATCTTAGAAAATTGGAAAGTTTAGCAAAAGAGGAAATTTAGAGTTTCTTTTCTCTATAAGTCAAGATCATCTAAATAACAAAGTCTTTGACTTTGTCAAAACTATCGTGAAAAGGAAAATCACAATTTGATAGACTAAGGGTCAGAGGCACCAAATCAAACGATTTTACCATTTGTGTGTTCTGACAGTCACACAAATCAATTATATTTAAACATTCTTCCCAGGAAAATAGTAACCCAAGAAAACAGTTACAGTCTCAGAAACTCAGGGACAGTTCTATCCTGTCCTACAGGGTCACAACGAATCAATATTGACTTGATGGCAGTGAGTTTGGTTTTGTTTGTTTCAGAAATTTGCTAAGCAATGGGACTAATATAGTACAAATTTAAAATCCTAGAAACCTCACAGTGTCATTATATAAAACTTATACTTATTCTCTTTAAGGTCCAACTAACTACAGTTCAAACACAAGATAATCATCATCAATTATCAGCAACAAGTTGGGCCTTTGAGCAGAACATTCAGTCCAATAGGGTAACCAGCTAGAACTCAAAATTCCCCCAGTAAACTAGGAACTATAAAGTAAGTCAATGGCAGCCTCTATAGATATTTGGGAAGATTTCAGCCACATACTACTCACTTCATAGTGCCTCCATTGCCTTCATCATTATCTGAGGATGATGATGTTGATGAACCAGGAAAGTAAGTAGAATCCACATGATTAGGACTGACGCTTTGCGCTGGATTTATTGGAGAGGATCGTTCATACAATGGAGTATGTTTCCCTTCATGAGGAATGTTACTATAGTTGTTCTGCTCAGCCAAATTCTTTCCACTGGTTTCCAATGTGAGAGCCGGCTCAGAGAGGCTATATGGGTATGGACCCTGACCCGGAGCACCACCTGGGTTTGGCATCTGTGGAGCCTACAACAAAATGGTACAGATCATACTCATGAAGAGAAGCAAAGGCTTACAGAACACTTATTTAGTTAGTATTTCCTTTGCTCTATTAATAATTTGACAAATATTTGCATCTATTCACCTATCCACACGAGAGTTAAACTTTAAGATTAAAAACTTCTAAATATTAAAATTTAACACATATGTAGAGGCCAACTGTCCTCTAGCAGTTGCATTACTAACTGGAGGCCACAAAACAGAAATCCCCTTACCATCGGTTTTGCTTGTAGAGAGGTCTGTGGAATGTTGAGCATCTGAGGGGGAACATATGGTGGCACTATCCCAGGCATTCCAAACTGATTTGGTCTGGCTGCTCTCCAGCAATATGGAAAATAAACACACAAACAAGAAAACAAATGTAAATACAACGCCCCTAACCACAGTGCACACCTAATGGGTAGGCTATTTCCCCGTGAGCCTCATACTTAGTCATTGGTTCCGTTTCTTAGAAATTGATATTTAACATTTAAAAAAAAAAACACCTTAATTTTATTATGGTCAGTTTGCTTATACCATGGCCAAAATTTTAACTTTTAAAAATTTCCCATTAACCTTTGTTATTATCTTTGCTCATTTCTTCATACCACTTTCTCTCTGTAACTTCAGAATTCACAAGAATTCTCTGTAGTTCAGTCTGTAATACTTTTACTGTTGTTCCCTTGTTGCTTCTTCAAAATAGAAATCAAATAAAACTAGAAGCCCTGGTAATACTGTAAGGCATTATGGGGGAAATCGTGATACACCGCTGTCCCTTACATTTTTCAAACAACAGAATTTCTCTAATTAGCAATTTGTAAGTAAAATTAGGTTCTCGCTAACTAGCAAGTTTCAAAATATAGCATATGGTAGTTGTTGCCTACAGATTTTTTTTTGTTTTATAAAAATTCAGGCTGTATCATAGTCCACCACGCATTCCATGATCAGCAATTTTATGTTCGTTTAAAACATTTCCTAAAACTGTTCGGATTTATACTGGCACTTGCTATGTATTATTTTCATGCCAACTTGCAATAGCAGAGAATTTTCTTTGGGGGCAGCAAGGAGAAGTCCATATAAAAAACAACACCCTTAGGACGAGAGACCAGCTGCTGTCCACCTGGGTCTCCAAGACTGCACAAACACTGAGGACCAAGGCACAGTTCCCAAGAGGCTACAGTGAAATTATAAATAAGAGATCTCATATAATTGATTGTTTCTTTCTACCCAGATGATGATCCATGAACTTTTAAGCTACAATCTCTTTGAAGAGCCTATCTTCAAGTGCTTTCAGGTTTCAAGCTGTAAAATGGCACAGGTCTTAGATCCTGGTGTTTACTAAGAAAAAAATCATGGCACACCTTCTTTTATTCTAAACACAAATAATTCAGTTCAAGTAGATAAGACTAGTAAAATTGATATGTGCGGTCACAAGGGCACACATTCTCACTCTCATACATACACAAAGTAGTCAGTCTTAATTAAACAACGTGACTACTGTATCTGGTTGTCTAAGGGTGAGAGTTAAGATCCTGTTTTTAGAGTCTCATTTTCAGATGATTTTGAATCCAATTAAATTATGAATTAAATAATATTAAATCTGCTGTGTTTTAGTATTTTAACTTACATCACTGTACAAACCTAGTGCAAAATCTCTTCTCTCTGAGCTCCCGTACCTAACTGCTAGATAATAAGATAAAGCAGTAATCATTCAAATGAAGGTAATTATCTTTGTTGTATTTTTGGTCATCATGTGCTAAAGACTTCATGAAAAGCACAAACTTAAAAAAAAATTTTTTAAGAAACCCAAGTACTTATAACTTGAAACGAAAGATTTTAAAGAAATATTTTCTAAAATCAATGTCCTAAAAAATCTTTGCAAGTAATACTAGCTATTATTGCCACAATTCTGTTTAATCAGTGGCTTAATTTACATACACTTCTTTCAAGTCTACAGAAATACATTTTAATCAAGGTATACCTCCGTGACAGCAGACTATGATCTAAAAACACTCTTGTTCTTACACTAAGTGCCTTCCTTCTGTATGAAGAGGACCTCACGCAGATTGGACACTGCTCCACAGTGGAGAGTAACACTACTACTTTCTCCTTTGATAATTTGTGAAAGGAAGGGTGAAGTTTTTGTTAGACTAGGATGCAAGAGGAAGAGACAGTATTAAATTAGAAATTCTACTTAAAACAACAGTCAGGCTTACTTACCCCAGTTCCCAGCCCTGGTCCAACATAACAAATCCAACCCAGTATTAGTGCTTACATGTAACACTAGCACAGATGCTATCATGCAGATGAGATATATAATTTTTAATTAGTATGTGGAAAACAGCTTTAAAAACCACTAATTCCTATTCTATTAAAACAAAATGCACCAAGACAAAAACCTACAGCTATTTTACACTTTTTCAAATGAACGAGCTTACTAAATGCCAATGTCATCTAACAATTAAGGAACACAGTTGTATAAAGAGAAATTTCATGTAACTTGTTTCTATTAATCTAGACAAATAGCTTCAAAAAGGCAGTAAAGCGGACAGGGTGGCAGAGTAGGAACAAACGGCAGCCTAGTTTGGCTTAAGTTTAGCCTAGTTTGGCTAGGAGAGAAGATAAACAAGATGGGTTGAGGTCACACAGTTAAGGTCACAGACAAGAGTCAGCCCACAGGCTGACTGAGTACCAGGCTTCTGAGTACCAGAAGACATAAGTTGTTCGTATGCTTTTAAAGGACTAAATTTTGCTGGGGAAAAAAATTAGCAGAAACTTTTGTTGAATGCTGACTCCGACCGACTAATAACTGTGGAAGAGTTGATGCCAACTTTGCCTGCTCTGATAAAAGTTGAAAACAACTAAAACTGTTTAGCATGAAGAGGACAAAGAACACAAAAATATTATAAAAATATAAATAGGCATATTCTGTGTGACTCCTGAGAAACTTATTAAACTATGAGAAAACATTAAACTAAGGAAGCATATTCCATGCCAATATAAAGAACTTTCAAAGAAGAATGGTTCAACACTAAAAAATGTTGCTTTCTTGCTTGTTAGGTTGTTTTTAAAATGAGTAGTACACTGGATCCCAAGTTGGTAATATTTTTTAAGAGTTTGGCTAATGAGATATTTTCAAAAATCTGTACTCAGTTTCTGAATTCACTTAATCAGCATTCTTGTCATAGATAAGCAAAGAATATTTCTGTTTACAAATACTGAAAAGAGCTCAAGATAACAGAAAAAGAGCTTACCTCTTATTTAGCCAGCGCGACTATTTTTTAATTCTATGATAAAATTGGATAAATGACTTTCTGAGGATTTTAGAAAAGTACATCCTAAATGTATATGAGGTCTTTATGTTGAAATACCAGTAAACAAAACTGACCCAATACACTCTAGAAAGCCTTTACCAAATATAAAGTAGGTTCATCCTCCAGAGACATACTCTGTAGGTCTATTAAGCCAGATAAAAGCTGAATGTTGTTAATCAAGTAAACCCTAAATGAAATGGGCTGGAAAAAAATCAAGGTATACTTTTAAGAGGGAAAAAAAAAGAATGGTACCAAATAATTTACATAGTCTTATCTCATCGCTTGCCAAACACTGTACTAAGGTTCACTTTTAGAGGGGAATCTCTCTTGCAACACATAAAAAACGTACAAACATGCACAAATGACTATGCTAAGTGCTTTGCCAGTTTAGAGTAAGAGGCATTTCTATCTCCTTGCTTCTATGATCTCTGAAGTAAGACAACTGAAAAATTAGTCATTCACAGGGCTGAGCCCCGGTGGCGTGAGTGGTTGAGTGCGGGGCTGTGGCCCGCAGGCTTGGCAGCTCAAGCCCAGCGGCGGCTCTCAGGAGCAGCGCTGGGTGGCTCCCATGACCAGCGGTAGTGATGCCACCGCCCCCCCCCCCCCCCCCCCCCCCCCCCAAAAAAAAAGTCATTCACAGACCACATTTAACTGATATTCTTTGGCCAGTTCACTTGCCGCCTATCTTTGCCTGGATCGCAGTGCAAGCACCAATAAATTATTTCATTTTCACTTTTTTCCCTCCCTAGAATACATGTAGGTTGCTGTTAAGTGTTTTATGTTCTAGTCCATAGCAACCCTACACATGACGACACTAAACACTGCCCTGTCCTGCACCATCCTCACAAATGCTCCTATGCTGGAGCCCATTGCAGTCATCTGGCCAATCCATCTTGTCATTGGCCTACTTAACGGCTCCACCTGAGTCCTAGATGTGCCTCTAACAAGCCTCCCTCCGTCAGTAGTAGCTTATCTCTCGTGGCACTATCATCTAAGCTGTTCAAGTCAAAATTCTGTCAGTTTTCTCAGATCTTTTTACTCAGCTTTCATAGCTAGTTAAATTTCCATTCCCCCCTCCCCCCCCATTTCTCAAAGTTCTCAATCTACAGATACTGTCACCTTACTGCTAGGTGACATGAGCCTTTGTCCCATGCCTTTCCTTGACTACACAACAAATTCCTATCTCACTTATTTGCACATATCTTATTCACTTCAACCCATTATTCATAGTGCAGCTAGAGCAATCAAATACAAATTTTAAGTGCAAGACAATGTATGACTGACTACTCCACTGGCAGCCTCTCAAACCTCTCGAGTATAAAGACTTGGGCATGAAATACATGGCTAAAAGTGTACTTAACCTTTGAATTCCATGTAAACAATCAGAAAAATATCAACCACTGATTTATTATTTAATCAGATTAGTCCTCGAGCTTCAGGTTAGCATACCTTGTGTCAGCTTTCTATATGATTTCTTTTCTAACATTTATTGGTCTTTGTCTTTTCCCAATGAATAAGCTTATGTGGTCTGTGGTGTGGAGTTTTAAAATAAACACCTTACGCCTATGGTTGTGGAGTTCTCTTTATTTGTGATGTTCTTTAAAATTATACTGAGATTTGCGTGCCCGCTGTTGGTATTAGGTGTCATCGATTCATTTCTGACTCACACCAATCCCACGGACAGCAGAATGAAACACCACTCAGTCTGGTGCCATCTTCATCATTGTTCACAAAAATTTGAGCCCACTGTGTCAATCCACCTCTTTAAGGATCTTCCTCTTTTTTTGCTGCTCCTCCACTGGTTCAACTGGAGCAACAAACATTTTGAGAAATAAATGTCATCATATATCATTTTTTATTATATATAAATTGGCGATTCCCTGTTAAGATTTTTGCAGGCTTAAGAGCTAAGACTTTAAAAAGGCCAAAATGGTAATCATCTCTACATACCTAGTTCTTAGTACAATGTTGCTGCAATAATAAATGTTAGATATTTTTTAATTAAGGAGTAAGCCTAATATCAACTATACTTTGCTTTAAAATTCTATCCAAGGAAATTATCACAATTACCACAATGAAAAGATGGTCTGAACTGCAATATATTCTTGGGTCACCCTTTAAAAATACCACATGTTTCCAAGTCATTCCTTATATCATTGCTTGAGCAATGGAATAAAAAGCATATATATATATATATATATATATTTCCTTCTATAAATTCTTTATCATCAAATAATTATAGGGGAATATGATGCTTTTTCCTAAACTGCAAAAGATAAGAGTCATAGAAAGAAGTCACACCCTCAAGAGCAGTGGTTCCCAACTCATGTTACTCTGGTCTAAACGTGAATGAATACACAGGAAAAAGGCTTTGCAAAAATATAGATTCCTGAGGCCCAGTTAAGGTCTTGACAGTGTTAAAATCTCAAATTCTAGGCAGGTTTAGAAACCTGTGGTAAGAGTAAACTTATTCCATTGCATTTTTATTACAAATACTCTTAATCTAAGCTTCTTGTGTGGTTCTTAAATTTTCTTCAAAGTTCTCTATATACTCGTTTCTAAAATGATTAATACAGATGGGTTCTAATGAAGAAGTAAGTTATGCTCCCAAACTGGCTGTTTGAAACTCTAAATATTACTTTTCCGCACCTATGACCTAACTATGATTTATAAAAATACTTACAAGTTTCGTGCAGTAAACGACACATAGAGGTGGACTTATTTGACCTCCTGTGGCTTCTTTACTGTCATGAGGCAAGAGACAGAAATGCCTCCACACTTCATCCTTTGTTACTTATTCTGACACCAACTTTCCCTTCCACACCACTCTACATCTGCTACCACAGGATTAATATGCTCAGCTTGATAACTCATTGCAATGACCACACAGAACTCACAAAGCTCACAAATGAGATGTCAAAACATTATCGCATATCAGAATAGCAAACAGTAATTACATATACAGTCATGGGTCTCCTCAGTCAGCAGCCAAGCCCTTCACCCCTCACTCCCCACCCTCTCCAGTCTCTCAGCCACATAAGAGGAAAGTCTCTCTTCCGTCCTCATTCTACCAAACGGGCCAGTGGCCTTTGCCACCATGGTCCACAAGGTCAGCCCGCCTGCCTCTGTCCCGTAGTTCCACAGCTTCAGGCTAGATGAGAAGATACCCCAGTCTTAATGCTGCTCCTCTGCGGCTCCATGTCAACATCCCTGATGTGCACCGTCTTGGGGGCCTCATGCATTTCAGACAGAGATCTTGAACGTGGTACTTGACATTTTGCCTCTGCTTCAAAAATGACATTACCTTACAGAGAGAGGGTGGTAACTAAAACTGACCAATCCTGGCACTCAGTGCTGCATCACCTATTAGCTCAGTCCAGTGAAACACTTTTGGACATATGAGACTTGGGTAGAAGAGCTTTATTATGAGACATATTTGGTCAGTTGGCCTCCCTCTTGACCTAACCTGAATTTGCTCTAGGTTTAAGTTTTTCTTGCCTATTTCACGGCAGACATTTCTTCTTTGGTCTTTTTTTTTTTTGGGGGGGGGGGGGGGGGGGGGCAATCACTGCCCTCTGGTGGTGCGGGAGCTACCCAGCACTGCTCCTGAGAGCCACCGCTGGATTTGAACCGCCAAGCCCACAGGCCGCAGTCCCACGCTCAACCACTTAAGCCACCAGGGCTTAGCCTCTTTGGTCTTTTTAAATATTGATGGTGATCTTTTATTTGTATTTTTATCTCTATATTATTATTATTATTATTATTTTCTTCATGCCATTTTGCTTTAGGTTTCTCATTGCTTCTGTTGGGTTTTCGCAGTTTGTGAAGCACAGGAGTGGGTGCAGATACAGTAACAGAGGCAGTGGTTTATCGGGGATGTGGCGAGGTCATGGGGGAGGGTTAGGGGATGTGAGGGAAAAACAATGGTGGCAGGAGGTGGGAGGGAGCACAAGAACTGCTTGTGACGATGTATATACAACTCTTTGTTTCAAGCAATTTAACCATGGAAGTGTATGATATGTGAACACTGTATTAAGAAAACTACTAAAAAAAAGAAACCACACTTGACCAGTGGTTGCCATGAGTGAAGGAGAAAGAGTTGCTGCTTAAATTTGTTTATGTAAATGGTAGTGGGGCAATTTGGAAAGGTTATCAATATTGATTGTACAACACAAAGCATAAACAAAGCTACATGTTTTAAACATGAAATATACATGTAGAAGCTGTGGAACTGGAGAATATTTTGCCACAATTGGAGGGGAAAATTACATGAATAACAATGCATACAAGGAAGAAAATGTTCTAGAACTGAATGTGGTGATAACTGTATGATTAAATTAATGACATGTGGATGGAGTGCTAATCAAACGTTTTAAAAAGAGCTATATTCAGAAATTTAACTCTACTACAGTTCTAGCCTGAGAGGTCAAGAGAAGATCTCCCTATTTCTGCATTGTTTTCTGGCCCCTACAATTTTATTTGTAGTCCTCACCATCAACAGGTCTACACAAGTACAACCTGAGTAGTAGGTATATATAAAAATCAATAATAGCTAATAATAAATAGAAAACATTATTTTGCTTTTTGAGTTAAACATTTAATTATTTTTTAAAAAACGTTATTTTTAGAGAAATCCATTCCCACTAGTTCCCAATTATCTATGTAGCTTGAAATAAATGCTTTTTCAATCTCCCTCAAGAGCAGTTCCTCTCCAGCCTTTCCAGGTTACACAGCAACATACAAGTCCCCAAAACTTCCTGTCCTTTTATCAGCCTGTGTGGGCTTTGGTTAGTGTCACTGTCACACAATACAGATTTCTGTGATTTTTTTTTTTTTTTTTAGAAAGATGCATGCAATATCTTGGCTCTAAATAGGCCAAGTTCTTTACCAATTGCATTCCAGCTCACCATGAACATGAAGTAATGAAGAAAAAAGGAAAATGAGGCTCAATTTCATCTATATAAAAATCACTCACCTCACAGGGTTGTCTGGTAATTCACAAAAGCATGAAAATATGTAAGACACTCAGAATTTTAGTTCCAATGTAAAACTTAATTTAAAACTTATCTTGCCTCTCAATACATCACCAAAATTGTTATCAACTCCAGATGAAGGGCAAAATTTAAATGTTTTTCTCCATGCACTTATAGCCCAGTTTTACACCTTTTGAAGACATGTATTGTTCAAACTCATTATAGACTATTTAAACTATAATTGTCACAAAGATGGCTAGATGTTTATTAGAACGGCACTACAGACACAAACCTACCAAGTACTACTTTCTAGTGAAATACTTTTCAAGTTGAATATTCAATCACTTAATCATTCACTGTTTACCCATCCTTCCTATCAAATTAACTAATGTGCCACTGTACCAGGGGGCTCAACGTGGGGCAGTGGGTAACCCATGAGTCAGCTAGTCCATAAAAGATGTGACAGACTAATGCCATAAATATTTATAGCTTCTAAACACCGCAGAGCTTGCTATTAAATGGAATTGGCTCAAGTCAATGAAATTTTTTGTATCATTAACAATAACTTAATGAAAGCATTTTACATTTACTTTTTAATTCCATCTATCTCATTTTAATAAAGCGAACACTTGAAGCTAAGAGATAATGGAATTGAGACTTGAGCACACTGATTTCAAAATTCATGCTGCTAATGATCTCAAGAAAGTATTACCCATCTCTTGTGTGCAAAGTAAAAAATCTAGATCCTGTGTTAGCTACTTGTGAAGAAGATTCCTCACACTTCCAAGAGGGCTGCTAAGTCTAATCATTTTACTCTCCTGATTTTTAAGTTTTAGTGAATTCATTCACTGGGGAACCAAGATCCTCTCGCACCTCTGATCAATTCCACTCCCCTACATAACTGAGCAGAGACTTGAGTAGGGACCTGGCTGGGAGGTTGCACAGGCCTCGGAGCATGGGATTGGGAGAGCCCACAGCTTGCAAGAAACTGTGTTCTGACCTCTGGACGGGTTTGGAATGTGGAAGAGTTTCTGGGAGTATCAGAAGGACTGACTCCGACTGAGCAGGTGCAGAATCAAGAGGGCACGTATTAGAGAAGACAGTCGACTTAGGAGTGGGGGAATTTTACTTCTCAGGCCCAAGACTCAGAGTACTAACCCTGCCTGCCCATAAGACTAAGCCTATATAATTTAATTGGGCTCAACAGCTCCAGCCCCTGCAGGTGGTTTTGATGACTGCGATTCTAATTAGTCACTTCCCTCCCTTTCCACGCCTCAGTTTGATCAACAATTGCCAAGCTGCCCCTGGCAACTTTGGAACTAGCAGCAAAACCAGGACTTTGATGGGCCCCATTATTTGTCAACCTCAGCCTAGTTGAGACTAGATTGGTGTGGAATCGTCTGGCTACCCTTGACTATCCACTTCTACAACAGAAAGGTGTGTGGGGATAAGTGCATTCTGAGACAAAGATGAAAAAACAAATTAACAACAACATTCTATCTCGGAAGCATCACTGGATCTCTGTGCGTCTGCAGAAACAGGAGAAAAGAGAACTATACCACACACAGATGTGGATACAGAGGAAGTCCTGGAGGAGGAGAGATACAGCGAAACCTCCAAAGATGGAGATACAGCAATGATCTAGTTACTTTAAGCCACTGCAGGAAAAATTAGATATAGAGCAGAAACACGTGCCATAATTCAAGAACTCAGTCATGCCTTCAAAGAACATGCTGACAAAATGAATAAACAATGAGAATACATAACTTCAACTAGAAATAGAAGAGGTTGGGCAATGTGAAAGAGCAAAACACCATGATACAAATATTGGAATCAAGAATCCACTATGATGAAAATTAATCTCTCCAGAAAAAAATATATTAAGACTGGGATATAAAAACCACTCCCCCAAAACTGAATATAATCTAAGAAGACTACAGGATACCATAAAAAAACAACAATTATGCCTGACAAATATCCCTGAATAGAAAGATATAATAACTACTGAGAAAATGGTCAATGACTTATTAAGGAAGAGCTTCCCTAACATGTCAGAACACAAAGTAACTATGCAGGAAGTCAATAGGACATCAAAACGGGATTGACCATAGAAGGAAATGACCTTTAAATATAATACTCAAATGCTCTAATATTAAAGAAGAGGAAACGATCCTGAAAGCTGCATAACAAAAAAAGAACAATTATGTAAAAAGTCCACGTCATCAGGATAAGTTAAGATTTTTTCCACTGAAACTATTCAGGCAAGAAAACATAGAATGATATATTCAATTATTGAAAGTACAAAATGTCAGCCAAGAATCCTATATTCAGCACAATTACCCTTTAAATGAGGAAGAAATAGGGCGGAGCCCTGGTGGCGTACGTGGTTGAGTGCAGAACTGCAGCCCACGGGCTTGGCGGTTCAAATCCAGTGGCGGCTCTCAGGAGTGGCACTGGGTAGCGCTCATGACCACCAGAGGCCGTGATGCCCACAAAAAAATAAAATTGTATACATTAAATGGGCTACACAATGGTGGCGTAAGTGGTTGAGTGCGGGGCTGCGGCACGCAGGCTTGGTGGTTCAAATCCCGCGGCAGCTCTCAAGAGCAGCGCTGGGTAGCGCCCACGACCACCAGAGGCAGTGATGCCCCTACAACAACAACAACAAAATGAGCAAGAAATAAAAATTTTTACAGAGAGGAAAAGCTAATGGAACAACAACTACCTTTACAAAAACTAGTAAATCCATGGACAGAAAATCTGTAACAGATAGCAATCTAGGACTGAGCCCCGGTGGCGTAGTGGGACTGTGGCCCACTGGGATGGAGGTTCAATTCTAGCAGCAGCTCCACAGGAACAAAGGCTGGGCCTCCTACTCCCACCACCAGAGGGCAGTGATGCCCCCCCCAAAAAAAAGATAGCAATCTAAAAATATCAGAAATTATGAAAAAATTCAACAGAAAGACTGTAAATGAGACAGAACTAAATAAAGCAAGGACTCATAGAAAGCATTCTGTTATGAAGTCAAAAATAAATAAATAAATACTTAAGAACAGATGAACTGACCGACAATAAATATTTGAACAGAGAAGATACCAAACTGTTCCCACAAACTACTTTGAAATTGTAAAGAAAACCACAAGAGCAAACATTGTACAAAGAAAAAAATTGAACAAAACAAACAGGGTGACAACTACATAAGCAAGATAAAATTTTAAGAGGAAAATAATAAGAAAACAACAGGAATACAACATGAAAGGTCATCATGAAAATTCAAACTAGTAACACCATAAAAATGTATAACAATATGACATCAACAAAATCAAATTTATCAAAAGTAACACTGAAGGCAGTTAACACTGAACACAGTAAAACTGAATCCCTCAGTTATTTTATAGATGAATACCTGGGATTTTAAAAAAATGAATCTTTAATGTCCTGATTATAAGAAATGAACCTTAGCTATTAACGATAAGCAAACTACAAATTAAAGGACAGAAAAAAAACATCAAGCTAACGGCACTTAAAAGAAAGCTGAAGTAACAATATTAGATTTCAGACAAAACAGAAATCAAAGTAATGATATAACATGAGACAAAGAAAGTCACTCTCTAATTATGAAAACTTCAATTGAACAAGAAATGATAATCATAATCCAAATAAAAGGCCATCAAAATGTATTAATCAAATCCTTTCAGAAATGAGAGAAAAATATAAATTATACACTAAAACAGACTCTAATACTTTAATTTCAACTAAATATCAGTCAACTAAAAAGAAAATCAAGTAGGATGAAAAGCTTTAAATAACACAATCAATTTGACCTGAAAGACCAGGAGGTACTCCAACAATGTCAATGTTCATTGGGTTCTTTGTTTGTTTGTTTGTTTTTATATGAGGGTATAATACATTGAGTTCTTCTATCGGGTCAGACTTAATCACTCTTTCTATTTAGAGGCTCAGAAAAGATTGTTCTAACAGTGTGTGATTTAAAAAAAAGGACTCATTTGTGACAGACGCGGAGCTGGTTTTGCCAACAAGACAATGCACTTGCTCACACGGCCATCTCAGTGCACTAATTTTTGGCAAAACACATCATGCTTCTCTTGCCCCCCATACATTACTCACCCGACATTGCTCTGTGCAACTTCGTTTTGTTTTTTGAATGAAGAGGGACTGGAAAGGGCAAGCAATTTGAGAATGTGGTGAAGAAAAAAATGAGAAGTACTGCCAGCCACTCAAACGGAAGAGTATGAAGAATGTTCCCAAGAACAGAATAGCAGATTTGACAAATGTATTAGGTGTGATGGAAAGCACTTTGAAGGTGATAAGGTGGTTTTGTAAAAAAAACTTTGGAGAGGGAATTTTGGGTGTTTATGCACACCCCCTCATAGAGCACTTCAATCAACAATAACTAATTTCATTTTTCTTTCTAGTACCTATGGAAGCTACTCTAGAATAGATAATTTTTAAGGTCATAAAACAAGCATCAATAAATTTAAAACCTAGATACAAATCATCTTTTCAGGTCATAATGCTGTAAAATTAAAAATCGCCCATGGAATGATCAACAAAAAAAAAATCAAATACATGGAAATTAAACAATTTACTCAAGAACCACTGGGTAATGGAAGAAGTAAAGAACAGTGAAAAAATTTCTTAAAACAAGTGAGAACAAAAATATATCAAAACCTTTGGGACACAGCAAAAGTAGTACCCGGTGGCCAGTTTTTGCAATATCTACACACAATAATAAGGCGGAAAGAATTAAATAAACACCTTAACATATCAAATACAATACTTGAAAAAAAATACAGCAAATCAGGGGCTGAGCCCCAGTGGCATAGTGGTTGAGTGCGGGACTTCAGCTCACGGGCTTGGGAGTTCAAATCCAGCAGCAGCAAAGCTGGGTAGCTCCCAAGACCACCAGAGGACAGTGATGACCCACCCCCCCAAAAAAAAAAAACAAAAACAAACAAACAAAAATACAGCAAACCAAATCCTCAGATCTTAAAACAAATCTAGGGAAGAAATAAATGGATCAGAAAATGTTTGCTATTTAAAAAAAATCAGTAAGATGAGAAGCTGGTTCTTTGAAAGATTAACAAAATTTATAACCCACTGGTAAATTTAACAAAGGAAAACAATAAGAAAACTCTATGAACAGGAAATGAAGTGGATGATCTAACAGAACTAAATGAGATAAAAAATATGATCATACAATACTATGAAAAATTGCATCCCAAGAAAATTTTAAATCTAAATGGATAAATATCTAGAAATGCACGATTTACCTCAATTACAACAGAAATTGGAAAATCTCACACGCCTATAACACAAGACAAAATAAATTTACTTAAAAAACTCATAACATCAAAAAGTGTAGGTCAAGACAGTCTTGACTGGGGAAAAATAGCAAACATTTAGAGACAACATATACTAATTGTTTGCAAACTATTCCACAATATACAAATGGACAATTTAAAACCAAACTCATTGTGTGAAGCCAACTATAATTCTGATACCCAAACCAGTAAAAGACATCACCAGAATTGAAAATCACAAGCTATTATCACTGATGAATATAGAGGCTTAGAACTTCAATAAAACACAAGCCAACAGAATTCAATTAAGCATTAAAAAAAAAAAATACATCATGACCAAGTGAGATTCACACCAAGTATGCAACAATGGCTTAACATTTGAAAAACAATCAATGTAATTCATCACATAAAATAAAGGGGAGGGCTAAGCCCCGGTGGCATAGTGGTTGAGTGCGGGACTGCAGCACTCTGGCTTGGCGTTTCAAATGCAGCGGCGGCTCTCCAGAAGCAAGGCTGGGCCTCCCACTCCCACCAGAGGGCAGTGATTGCCCCCCCCCAAAAAAAAACTAGTATACGTACAATAAACATGAAGAGCAATGGCTTAGAACTGAGAACCCAGAAATATAATCAATACCTATAGACCCTAATTTTTGATAAAGAATTAAAACATATTAAATGGGCAAGAGATAGCCACCACTTCAGCCAATGGTGCTGGAAAAGTGGATCTTCACCTTCAAAATAATGAATCAAGCCCCACACTCACACCATGTACCCTTCCCCCCACCCCCACCCCCAAAACAAAACCCAAGATGGATCAAAGACCTAAATACAAATCACACCAATGAAAAAACAGGGGCAAACTTAAGGACCGTAATATAAGACATAAACACACCAGAGAACATATATCGAAACTTAACCAGAAGACACTATGAAGAACTGGGATCTATTAAGCATACAGCATTTACATACAAAAAAAGATTTCATCACAAGAGTCAACAGATAACCCACAGATTGGGGAAAATTACTAAGTAATAATACATTAGATAAAGAGCTATATAGAAAAAATAGCAATAATGCAATTTAAAATGGGCACAAGACAGGAATAAGCAGCTTACCAAAGACAACATCCAGGCAGTCAAAAACCATATGAAGAAATGTTTGAAATCATTCGCAATAAGAGAAATACAAATTAAAACAATGAGGTATCACCTCACACCAACACTTTTGTCAAATTAAGTATAACAGAAAATACTAAATGCTGGAGAGAACATGGAGACAAAGGTACATTTTTACATTACTGGTGGGTCTGATACAACTACTATGGAAATCAGTATGACACTTCCTTAAACAAAATGCAAATCCAAGGACCTTAAGATCCTGCCATCTCTCTACTGGGTATACACCCTAAAGAAATCAAGAATACAACACAAATGGGCATATGCACACCTATGTTTATTGCAGCTATTTCCACAATAGCAAAAACATGGGAACAATCAAAAATCCCAATATAGAGTAATGGATAAACAAGCTCTAATACATTCAGACTATGGACTTTATTTATGCCCCAATAAAAAGTAATAACTACTCTCATAAACACTGCAAGATGTGCACAAAACACAAAACTTGAGAATTTAATGCTTAGCCATCTCAATCACAATCTTACAAGCATAAATATTTAACATCACAATTGTTTTAAGGAAAATCAAAAAAGAAACACAGCTTATACATCAATAGACAAGACTTTGGTGACGAGGAGGAGGGCAGGGATGGGGGCAGGATGGGGCAAGAACAGGGAGGGTTCAACAGATTTTTTTTTTTTAATGTCTCAGAACCTGACAAGGGCAGTTTTACCCTGTCCTGTAGTCTCTATCAGTAGACCTTGACTCAGTGGCATTAAGTTTGTTTTTCTTTAAATTGTTAGGGACATTTTTGAATTATTCTTCTCAGACCAATACAATTTAAATCCCCTAACAGTGTCAGAAATATGTCACCTTTTGTTAGTAGTTTTGGCACGCACTCAAGGCAACTTCAATAATAGTTGGATTATTTCTCATGAGTTTTCTGATGTGGACATGTAGGCTAATTCAGATCTGAGGATAGCTTAATGTTTTAAGACTCCCTTATAAGACATAGACAAGGCACAAAGACTTCAGGCTAAAAATTTATCAATGATTTAATTCGCCAATTCCAGAAATCTGATTTAAATACTACCTTTTACTAAAAATATAGCAAAGATAAAGATACAAATCTACTGCATTTAAAAAAAATCTTCTTTTATGAAGTTATTTTGAAATCTGATGGATATTTTATGCCCTTAGTGAGTTCTATACTTGAGAGAAAACTTCACAGGCAGAAAAATTTGAATAGATTTCAACATTACTTCTGCTCCCAGAAGATTGACAGCCACAGAAACCCAAAAGTGCAACTTCTACTTTGTCCTTGGGTCACTATGAATGAGAACTGACTTGACAGCAGTAAATTTGATATTACTAATAGCTTTACTTTTTATATGCCTTCATTCTATTATCCTCTACATATCTGTAAATATTCTCATCTATCACTTAATGTTCTCCGAAGTTATCACTAATTTTCCCATGAATTCTGCTATACACAGAAAATCCCATCTCAAGAGTAAGCCTACTAAGCAAATACTTAAACCTTTTTGGATTATTGTGTGGCCAATCTCTGTCACAAAAAAGCCTTTATTTACTTACCTAAGTAATGTGGATGAAATGACATAGGCTTACTAGTCGCTGAATAATATCCAATTGCTCGCTTAAATCGAATAACTTTGTCATCTGTTCTAGACTGAAATAAATGTAGGAAAACATTTGTAAATTAGTATTCCAATAGTCATGTGTATTTACGTATTTCTAATTTAGCAGATGTAAAAATCTATTATTAAATATGTTTAAATATTAAAATATCCAATGAAAATCTAATTATTACACAAGGTACAAATTAAACATTAAATCTCTTAAAGCATGGGCTGAGCCCCGGTGGCAGTGGTTGTGCGTGGGACTGCGGCTCACTGGGACGGAGGTTCAATTCCAGCAGTGGGGCTGGACCTCCTACTCCCACCACCGGAGAGCCGTGATTGCGCCCCCCCCCCCCAAAAAAAAAATCTTTTAAAGCAATGTAGCTAGCATAGAATACAGAACTGGTAGTCAAGTGACTTTGGTTCTGGACTGTAGCTCTATAATCTCTCTAAATTCAGTTTTGCTAAATTTCTGATCTGCCTAGAGAGGTTTCATATTCCATCTACAGTAAAGAACAGGTGAGTGCTATAACTCATATAAAGATTTTAGCTATTGATAAAAGGAAAAAGAAATCACTTAAGACTTCATCTTACACTGACTTGCTACAGGAATTTGTACTTTCACCAAAATAGGGGGGTGTAAATAATCTGGTATCAATTTTAGCATTAAGAGTGAAGGGATGGAGTTTAGCCTGTCAATCAGATTGCAGCTTGATGATCTCATTTGGAGGTGCTGAGGAGATAAATCAAATCGTTGAAGTTGCGACACATGCTCACTCTGAGGCTATCTACAGACAAGACACATGGGGTTATGCTAATGACAGTGAGAGACCTGGACCCGGGGAAGCCATCTGGAGATCCATGCCAAAGCTGAGATGCTTCCACTGTCAATGAATCCATAAGACTATGCATCCACTGCATTCGGCATCATTGCATGTGCTTCTTGAGTATGAAAAGGACTTTATAGATTGGTATCAGGCATACGAGCTAATATCGGACGTGTGGACTTGATCTGGACTGGGATGGGATGTTTTCTCAATAGTCAATTGCTCTTGTATATAAAGCTCTTATACACATAGGAGTGTCTATGAATTTTGTTTCTCTGGTCTACCCAGACTAAAACTGGGGGAAATCACTTGAGGGGAACATTCACTTGAAGAAAACATTAAAACTTGCCAATATCATTTGATCCATTTAATTAGAACTTATTTTCTTAGTAAAAACACAGACCTTACTAAGATAACTTAGGAACAAGTGAAGAGCTTAGCAATCTTTACCAGAGATGAAATTGAAGAAGTAAAATAAAGTGACTAAGACTACTCAGCTGGTAGACAGCAAAGCCAGGGCACCCCCTTAACTTCAGGACCCCCAAAACTAGGGCTGGCTTTCTCCACTATGGCCTCAAGAGCTCTTCCAGAGCTCCTAGCACAAATCCAACTACTGTGTTCTTCCTCTCATTCTCATTCCAAACTTCACAGACATCAATATGCACAGATATATCTTATGAGTCTGTGGTTTTGTTTTACCTGTGAATGTTGAAAAACATCTTTAGCTATAGCATCAAAATCAGTAGTATCCTGGATATTACGGACATAGTCAGCAACAGCCTTGATCACTACATCGCAGGGTGGTAAAACTAGCTGATGAGCCCGTACCTAAAAAAAATAAAAAGCATATGTAAACAAATGATTCAGTCAGTATCCCAAAGCAGACAAGAACTCTATGAACTATGTGAAAAAACAAGGTTCTTAGGATTGGAGGAAGACTCATTAACAATTTGCATATGCAGATGGCACAAACTTGATTGCTGAAAGTCAAGAGGACTTGAAAAAGTGAAGATCAAAGATAACAGCCTCCAGTATAGATATCCTCAATACAAAGTTTTTAAAATCTTCATAACCAGATCAAATAAGCAACATCAGGATAAACTTTGCCAGAAGACTGAAGACTATAATTTAATTTTACTTGAATTCACACTCAATGCCCATGACAGCAGCATTCAAGAAATAAAGTACTTCTTTGAATAAATCAGTTGCAACTTTTTTTCACTGTTTTAAAAAAAAATGTCATTTTTGAGGCCTAAAAGTGAGCCAGTCCCAGTCCATAGTACATTTCTCATCATGATATAAGCATGCAGAGAGAAAATAATAAAGAAGACCTGACGAACAAGCAAATCTGTGTTAGACGTAGTACTAGAACACTTCTTAGAAGTAAAGATGATGAGACTTTTCCTCATGTACCATATTTTTGGACCCTAAGAGGCATCCAGTTTTTAGAGCAGGAAAACAAGAAACCAAATAGTATCTGTGTGCTAAAATACTTATTAAAATAAAGCAAAATACAGTAATATTTAACAGTGAAAACTCAACAGTGGTGTTAAGAACCATCATCACTTTCACTAACAAATGAGGGGAGACATGTGCTGTGCCAATCATGTGACCTGATAATGAGACTGCAGGAGGCAGGACACAGCAAACCACAGCATGAAAACAGTAAGGAACAGTAAATGGACCCATGGGATCATAAACACATGTTCTGGGTATCACACCTTCACACTGAGACGCACCCTCATGGCCCCCCCCCCCACACACACACACACTTTGGGGGGGGGGGGGTGGGGGGAGGTAAAGAAAACGCATCTAATGATGTGAAAAATGCCTATTTTGACAAGTTATCAGTAGGAAGCAGACCCTGGAGAAGGACATTATGGTTGTTAAAAGGAGTAAGTAAAAGGAAGACCCTCAATCCCTTGGGACTGATAGAGTCTACAATAGGTTCAAACAAAGCAACAATGATGAAGAGACACAGGGCAGGGCAGAGATAGCCGTCATTCTTTTGGATACAGTCACAATGAGAGAAAACTAACTTGATAACACTTATGAACAAAACAGATTAAGATCTATTCATGAGATCCTAGCCTAAAGATATCCATTAACTCTTTCATTCTCTGAAGTTAAAGAATTGTACCCCTTTGGGGGGGGAGGGGGGGCGAGGAGTGGTGGTGGAGATTTAAAAAAAAAATACACTAGTGAAATTTCAAAGACACAGTGTATGTAATTAAGCAAGCTGAATAAAAGAATATCTTGGGTAGATGGTGCTCGGAATTATTTATAGCTCTTAGTCATAAATAAAATTTCAGCTATGCAAGCCTGTATTAATTTTCATTTAAATATCAATTTGCTGTATTTAAACATAGAATTATCATATGACCCAGCAATTCCCTTCTCAGATATGTGACCATCAAAAGAACTGAAAACAGGAATTCAAGTAGACACTTGTAAACCAATGTTCACTGCAACATTACTCACACATCGAAAGAACACAAGCATTCAGCAACAAATGAACACAAAATAATGAACAAAATGCTTCACCTATAGAAAAATTATAATATGCTGCAATATGTATGACTAAATATGACACGGCGTGTCACATGCAAAAAAAATGACATAATCCCAATTGTATGAAATACAAAGAAAAAAGTTTATTTGTGGTTATGAAAGTAAAGAATGGGAATTATTGTTTAAGGATCTGGATTTGCATAGAACAGTGATTCCCAAAGTGGGCGCCACAGCCCCCCTGGTGGGCGCTGCAGCGATCCAAAGGGCGGTGATGGCCACAAGTGCATTTGGAGGCGATGAATAACAGGAAGGGGGCGGTGAAAGGATAAAAGAAAGAAAAGAAGGTTTAGAAAAATTGATTTATGTATCCCGCTCATAACGCTTGATTTTTCTGTGAACGGCGTACTGGACGTGGGCTCGGTTCTGCATACTCCCTCCCTTGCACTGAGGTCTGTGCAAGCGCGCACTGTACTGTTCATGTGGTGCCACTGCACTGCCGTTCCCAACACGTGAGCGCTGCGAGCATCGCTGCGGGCGACTGTCCACGCGTGCGACTGTCCACGGCAACGCCAAAGCCTGCAACGGCAGCGGGAGCACTGGCCACTGGCAGTCCTCCCAGCAGATCTTGGAGCACGCTGAGAATCAGGAGATTTCACGTAATTATTACGCGTAATATAACTCTAAGTTAGATTGTTGTGATATTGTGGCAAGTTAAAGTTAACTAACAAATAGTGCGACTATAATTGGTATTATTTATTTTGTAATAATTATATGTGCTTTACAATTAATAATATCATGTTTATTTCCTTAGTATTTATTTTAGTTTGTTTTTCACAAAAAGTATTTCAAAAATTATCAAAAAATATTAACAGTTCAAACTGTTAGAAATTATCTTACTATGTTTAATTATAAAATATATCTAGAGTTTTATTTTTAAACAATGAGAATGAAAAGATCTTTTTTTTTTTTTTGGTGGGCATTGGGCGCTTTGGTGGTCGTGGGCGCTACCCAGTACTGCTCCTGAGAGCCACCGCTGGATTTGAACCTTGCCAAATAGATAATAGTGATGGCTGCAAAACAAAGTATAATCAATGTGCCTGAATTATAGTGTAAAATGGTTAAAATGAAAACTTTTATTGTCAATTATTTTAATATAATTTGGGTTAATTTTTTTTGTTTGCCCCACTTGTGTCTGGATAAAAGAGAAGACAACTCACGTTCACTGAGTCACTTCTGCTACATAGTGATCCTACAGTACAATGCAGAACGGCCCCCATGTGGGTCTCTGAGGTGTACGTATTGATGAACAGAAAACCTCCCCTTCTACCAAGGTGTAACGGTGGTTTTGTGTAGCTGACTTTGTGGCTTTCAGTGACCATAACTGACATCATCAGGGGTCCCTTGTTTTTAAACAGTTGTTGTATACTTCCCTAAGAAGTACTGTCGCTGTTTTGATATTAACATTCAGAGAATGTAAAACTCCCATTATAATGAACTGGACTAGTACATGTTTATGCACAGAATAAAGATATTCTTAGACAATCTCTTCTGAAGAAAATAAAACTACTAATGCACAAATATTCATATGGAATATATACATAACCAAGTGCATGAAAACCAATGTAAGTTTAAATGGGAATTCCTATCTTCACAGAGTTTTTAGTTATTTGAGGGTTTTAAAAAATAATCATGTAAGGACCCTCTTTCCTGCTCAATGTGCCAATTAACAAAACAATTGTACATTTATAGGAAAATAAACTGAGAGTAAATGGGTGATTTTCATGATCCCAAATGTATATGCCTCCAAGTAACCAATCTGGAAGAAGATATCCCCCGTAGCCTAGATTCTCGACATGGCTCCAAACTAGGAATCTGGGAAAACAATAACCTAGTGTTTCAACTTCCTGTCAGTGAATTTCAAGTTTTGAACTAGATAATGACTTCAATCCCTTACTGTTCAAAAGGGTTTTAATCAACTTATTATATATTATATGTAATATTTTAAATGCTGATAATTTTTTACAGTGTATAAATAAAACTAATGTAATTCAAATGCTAAGACTGTTGCTAATGTTGTTAGGTACAACTGAGTTGATTTCTGATTCATAGTGACCTTATCTGTCACAGAACAAAAAACACTGCCTAGTCTTGCACCATTCTCAACTGTTAAGTCTGAGCCTACTGTAGCAGTCACTACACTAATTCATCACGGTGACACAGTCCTTCCTTTTATACACTGATCCACTAAGCATAATGTCCCTTTCCAGGGTCTAGTCCAAAGAGCGTGCGATGAAGTCTCACAATTCTCGCTTCTAAGGAACATTATGGCTGTAGTCCTTTCAAAAAAGATTTGTTTGTCCTTCTGGTACTCTGCTGTTTTTTAAGACTTCCTAGTCTCGGTCATTAGAATTCAATGAGTCCATGATAGGGTCTCGAGAGTCAGGTTGGATATACTCCAGGTCTTGTTTTGGATCTTGTGAACTTGTTTTAATTCACTTTAACTTCAATCTGAAATTACATAAGGTATTTGTAATGAGGTTCTGTGTTAGCTGATATTAATCTTCTCCAGCATCTCTTCCTACTGATGCAGTACTTTTGATTTCCTGTATATTACATTTGGGTGGTCCATGTATATAATCAAGTGGCTGCTGTTAACAAACAGCATTTGCAATGAAGTAGTCACTGGTTTCTATCACCAAAGCCATTATTTTATAACAGAACAGAATTTACTAAATATAAAAATAATCCCCCAGGGTAGAGAGAAAACATCATCTTTTCCACAGAGTAGCTGATGGGGATGTAGAGAGGTTTTCTGTTTCCATAGGGCATATTGGGCCCACCTATGTGGAAAAAAATAAATTTAAAGTACCAGGATAGCAGTTTAAGCCTATGAAACTAAAAACAGGTAATTAAAAGACAGGTAATTTCAACTAATTTATATATGTGGGCATTAGCCAATGCAACTTTAAAATAAAATTGAAGGAATTTGTTTTAATAATATCCTTGTCACTACCCCCAACAATATTGTGCCACAAAAATCCCTTTAGTGATTTTTTCTAAAATCAACGTGCTGTCATGAAGTCAACTCTGACTTAGAAACTCCCCAGTTTCCAAGACTGTAATCTTTATGAAAACCAGATGCCACATCTTTCTACCACAGTGGTAGGTTTGAATCCAAGATTATGCAATTAGCAGACAAGCACTTAGCCACTGTAACATGAGTTTTTCCTAAGACGAATTTATTGCCATCAAGTTGATTCTGCCTCTAAGCGATCTTAGATGACAGAGTAGAATCATCCCTGTAGGTTTTCTGAAACTAAATTTTTACAGGAGTTGAAAGCCACTTCCTTTCTCCCACAGATGGCTAGTGATTTCAAACTGCTGACTTTCCAGTTAGCCGGCCAACATGTAATCAACTGCACCACCAGGGCTCCTTCGGATAACTAAAACTCAGTCAGAAAATTCTGATTAACAATGACCCTATGAAACAAACCAGAACTGCCCCTGTGTGTTTCTGAAAAGCTATAACTCTTCAGAGGAGTGGAAAGCAGTATCTCTCTCCCTCTGAGAAGCTGGTGATTTTAAAACAGCTAACCTTGCAGTTGGCAGCCCAATGCATACGCACCACACAACCAGGGCCCCCTCCCTACAAATAAAGTATCCTCTAAATCCTTCTTAAGTGGTTAAGCAACACTAAAAACACGCCACTTGCCAGATGGCTACTGCAACAGATTGATTTCTTGCCACTTCGACTCCAGGTCTGAGCAGTTCTGTATCTTTGACAAAAACAGTTCATTTCCCTCTCTGGTAAATTACAAACGCTGTCTTCTAAATTGAACTCAGAATAAGCTCTATAATGCACCCTTAGTCCTAGGGGCTAGATTCAGAAATTCAATGACTTTCCCAGAAACTAAAGCTGCTTGTAGCACTCTGTGGGACTAAATGTCTATTTATACCTCAGCCAACTATAGAATTCCTCCAGGCACAGGTTCCCTCCCTTAGACGCTTCTACTAAATATGTGTTGGGTTGTAGCAGCACTCACCTAATGTTAAGCAAGTTTTATAACTATTGAGAAAATTCATGTCTCTAACTACAGACCCGACCATGCTATAAACACAACTGACACCTTGCAAAGTGAAAGAGAAAACTGTCCTTATACTTTCATCTAATATTATTTAAAATCCTTAAACATTACGTAACTAAAACCCGTAGGGTCACTTAACTACAATTCCTCATTGTTAGGAAGTCATTGAATCAGTATTCTAAATCACAGCAACCCTATGTGTAACATACAAAACACCGCTTGATCCTGAGACAAGGCATAATCTTTGTTACTTATGTTAATCTAATTGAAAATAATCCTCTATTTCACTGACCAGTTACTTTACTAACCATGATGCCCTCTTTCGGGTTACTGGTCTGTTCTGATAACATGTCTATAATACAGGAGACAAGTTGTAATATTATCATTCAAGGTGCAATCTGGTTATACTTCTAAAACAGTTGTTCTTATGGCAGTCCAATATTTTTATTGGCACCTAATCCCCATAGCAATAGTTCGATCATACCAAGAAGAACTGTACAACCATTACCACCAACAGTTCCCTTATTTTCAACATGCTTCCCCAAAACCATAATTTATAGATCTCAGTTCTCCCATCTTCTGAAAATATAGCAACTTAGATGAAGCACAACTTGGTCCTCAAAGTAACATCTTTGCTCTTTAACTCTAGACAATCACATACGTGCCACACAACTGTGCTCGGGGGCTTTCAATGACTGATGTACACACACACACACACACAGCCCTTGGTGCACTCCACTTTCCAAACTTTCAAGCAGCAACAGTGTGCTAGTTCTTTGCACCAGGCCACAAATCCTGCTTGGAACCATAGTTTTATATAAAGGTAACTACTGAATTGGGATTGACTCAATGGGGGGAGGGTGTTTGATTTTTCATGTTTTCAAACAGCTTGATGGTGTGTGAGACACTAGGGATATATGGACTGATGGGATCTGAGAAATCCAGGGATACATACAGCTATCTATGCTTTGAAATTCTTTGCCATTTCTATTGTTGTCCCAATATTAGATGTCTAATTGTACATTCCTACTAGGTTGCAAATCATACTAAATACAGACTTTAGTTGATAATAAAAATTAAAGCAACTATTGTACTTGCTAGAAATATTACAGCATGAATATGAAGCTTAGACAATCATAAAAGGATATTTTTAATGTACAGATACCTCAGTTGTAGAATTCAAGTTGTTCCAGATTCATGTTCAAACACCGACAAATTCGAGGAAAAAATTATTTTTCCAATAAGAAATAAAAGAAAATGAAATAATTGATTCTCAGGCCAACAAGGACACTTTTAAATTCATATTTTTTTCAGGAGGCTTTTAGTCTTCTCACATATGCGATCTTAGATATGCTATCACCATTGTGCTGTTTCTCATTTCTCCAAATAAATAGTAACTTTAACTTTTTCAATGGTCAGAGTTACATTAGCCCTTTTAATTATGCCCCACCCCCCAAAAATGTTGATAATGTCAACTTTGCCCTGTTGTGTTCAGACACCAAATCAGACAAGTGACAACCTGATTCAAATTTCACAATGATTTCTTGCTTTAACTCTTATCATGGTTCGTTCCATTTTCCTCTTAACCTTACTAACTGATATCACTAACTTTCTTTGGAGCCATGGTCATAATATCTTATGCAAATAAAGAATAAAAAAACCACAATGACAAAATGTTTTAACATACTAACACCAGCATTCTATGAGGAAGAACAGTGCTTAAGTTCAAGTGTTATTCCTCTGTGTCAAAGGCACTACACAATTCATGACTCACTCTGGACCCACACAGATCTTTCAAGCCAGATTTCTAGTTCTACTAGCAAGCAAAATTACAAAAAGCAGGGTTTGTTTGTTTGTTTGTTTTCCGAACTCTGCTTTCGGAGTAGTTCAAATTTGGGAGCACTGGACAACCAAGATATCACTGTATTCTGTTTTAAGGCCTAAAAATATTCAGAATAATCTAAACGGTAGTACAGCAATTTCTTACACTATAGAGCGTTCATGTAAAATGTTTCAAAATGTAGATGTTATTCCTAAGCTTAATTTCCAAGCACAATGTAAAAGTTTCAAAAACAAGTTAAGATTTTCATGTACTTATAATGATATCTTAGTAGTCTCTGTTTGACCTCTAACAGCCCTAACAGCATAGTGATCATGTTCTGGGCTCTTAACCACAAGTTTAACAGCTGACAAACACCGGTCACTCTGTGGGAGGGAGTTTTAGTCCTAGAAAGCGACAGCAGCAGGTCTACCCTGTTCTAAGATCCTCGTAAGTCAGAAATGACTCAATGACAATGAGTTGTTCTAGTTTTTAACTTTACCTCTACAAGTTCTAATACCCATTCCAATTACTATTTTAACTATCTACACAGAACTCAAAGATAAAATTATTGAGTAAAGGGTTTACAAGAAAGTTAACAAGTTGAGCTCCGGTGGCATAGTGGTTGTGCGCGGGACTGCGGCCCACTGGGATGGAGGTTCAATTCCAGCACTGGCTCCACAGGAGCAAAAGGCTGGGCCTTCTACTCCCACCACCAGAGGGCAGTGATGCCCCCCAAAAAAATCAAGAACGAAAGTTAACAAGTTGCAAGGCCAATGAGAAATGCTCAGAATTGAGCTGTTTATCAGGATAAGTATCAAAGTTCTTTCAAGTCTGCTAACTAATGTCTAACGGGGCATACCACTCTGCAGTAAGCTTCAACTCAAGGCTCTGTGTGAGTCGGCTAACTGCTCTCTAGTGCCCAGAGGTACCTCACTTCAGTAAGCCTGCACCTGAAAGGCACTAAAGCTCCAATTGGGGTCAGCAAGCCCCAATTCCAAAATTAATTCCCATGAGGGCTGGCCTCCTGTACGCAAGTATTTGGCTTTACTTGCTCCATGGTTTGGGAAGTCCATCACTCTGATCCATTCATGGGCTCTGGTTCTGCTGCTGCTCCTCTGATGGTATAGTGGTCTTCTAGATCCAGAAGGTTCACTGTACAGGGATCTTGGGTCCAGATCCCACCCTCCACTCCTGGCTCTTGCCAGTACCATATATACTCAGGTAAAAATCAACCCAAACATCAGCCAAGGCACCTAATTTTACCACAACAACTGCATTAAAAATATGCTAAAGCTGTCTGTCCCAGCCCCAGACACCAAAACCACCCCCATGGACACGTTCCTCTCTGTGCGCCCAGGAGCCCCTCTCTCCAGCACGGCCAATAAAGGTCCTTCCTATGGCATGAACCGCGAAGTGCAGTGCAAAATCGAGAAGCATGACGAGGACCTAGAGGAGCGGCTGGTAGAGTGGATCATGATGCAGTGTGGCCCTAATGTGGGCCGCCCGGACTGCAGGCGCCTGGGCTTCCAGGTCTGGCTTTAAGAACAGCATGATTCTGAGCAAGCTGGTGAACAGCCTCTATCCTGATGGCTCCAGAGCAGTGAAGGTGCCCGAGAACTCACTCTCCATGGTCTTCAAGCAGATGGAGCAGGTTCTCAGTTCCTGAAGGCAGCCGAGGACTACAAGGGTCACCAAGATGGACATGTTCCATACTGTGGACCTCTTTATGGGCAAAGACATGGTGACCGCGCAAAGGACCCTCATGGCTTGGGCAGCTTGGCAGTGACCAAGAACAATGGGCACCACCACGGCGACTCCAACTGGTTTATGAAGAAGGCCCAGGAGCATAAGCACATCATCAGCCTACAGATGGACAGCAACAGAGGGGCTTCCCAGGCCGGCGTGACAGGCTACGGGAGACCACAGCAGATCATCAGCTAGAGGGGGGTCAGCCCCACACCCTGCCTTTCCCCAGCTCATCAGCTGCGGCCGTCCTGCCTCACCCACACCTGTGTGTGCCTGCTACTCTGGCCAAGCTTTGAAGGTCCTCCCTCAGCAAAGGTGGCTGCCCATGGGCAGCTCCTGCCCGCCCGCAGCCTCAGCCCAACTCCTGACCCTGAAGCACCACAGCCCTGGCTGGCCCCTCTCCCAAGCCCCCAAGCCTCCCCATCCTGGGCTAAGCAGGAGGCATGGGTCTGAGGTAGCCTGGATGCGGGCCACTGTCTTCCTTGTCGGCAAGTATCCACGGAGAGAGATCCTGCCTAGCTTCCTCCCTGACCCCCCTCCTCTCTTCCTGGAATATTTTTGTGATTGAGATTCATAATTGGAGGCGGGGAGGAAATACATCCATCTTTTATCAAAAAAAAAAAGTACTGAAAACCTCAGTTTATACATGAGTATACACGGTAATTAAATCCCTTGTTGCTTCCCAAAGGCAAGTTTTATATAGAGCAACATGGTATTGCAGAGAATTCTGTTCACAATTATTCACAAGTGCATCTTATCAATATGTTCCCCTACTTTCTTCCCAGACCCATGCAGGAAACGGTCAGTTTTGTGGGAATGAGAAACTTGGCTAGAAGGGCCACATTAAATAGTTCACTGCACTTACACTCACTGCTATCCAGTCATTCTACTTTGCAGTGACTCTTGCTTCCCAAGGCAGTGCTGCCTCTGTGGCTTTCCAAGGCTCACCCAACTTCTGGGCAGCGCTGCCTGGTGACTTCGAACTCTGGATCTTGCCATTAGGCACCCAATGCGTAACCTGTTTGACATTAGGGTTCTTGAACTTAGCAATTAGCAGCAAGAGACAGGTACTGTATTTTTACTTTAAAAATATGAACATGTGCTTCTTCCACTTTGCACATTTACTTTTAACTTTACTACCTAAATGTGTTCTACTAAATTAAAAAGAGGAAGGAAAACATTTAGACACAATCATTATTTGACAACTATAGTTGTTTGAAATTCTTAACATTAGTACCTGTTTAAATAACTTTCTTATACAACAAGTAAAAGCTATTAAAAGATAATTGATAAAAAATGCTATCTTTCAGCTGAAAATGGCTAGGTCGGAACACAGAATTATTTAGAAGATCAATCCTTACAGAGTTTAAAGCATTAAATTTGAAAAAAGAAAAATTCTTGGTCCATATTTTCATGAACAATCCGAGAGCCTTCTGATAAAAAGGCGAGCATTGCCAATGGATGGCAAACAGAAACCTTACACACAATAGATAGGATACATCCTATACTAACAGATTCTGTTGATGAAAATGTGTTCACAATTCCAAAGTGAAAGTTATACAGTAATATGGTAAAATTAACCTTTCTTGGGGAGAGCATTGTCATTTATTGTAATTTTTTTTTAATGCTGTACAACTCTTCGGGACAATCACTGTTACTCTACCCATTTTATAGATGATTACACCAAAGTACTTGTAAGAGACAGGGTGAGTTGTCAACTAACTAGTGCCCCATTTAAAAATCTTTCACTTTAAAATACAATGGGGCTTCAAAATGTTCAAGGAAAAATTAATTATATTTTAATTCTATTTTTATACGAACATTTGAAACACCTTCATATGTCCTTTACAGTATCGAAATCCAAACCACTGTTGTAAATAAAAAGGCACAGAAAGATTTTTTAAGTAGGGGAAACACAAAGACAAACCAGCCTGAGTTTTACACAGGTAATTTTATTAACTACAATCTATGTGGGTAAATTGATGTAACAAAGGGCGTAAGATCTAAAAAAAGGGAACATGCAGACATCTAAGTAAGAAATAACAAAAATCATAGGAGTGAAAAGAATAAAATGATTCAGGAAATGTCATACTAAATACAGAGAGAAGGAAAGAAAGATCACTGCCAATTTCGGTCTCAAATGACTGGCAAGAATAGTGGTAATAATAATTGGAAAATAAAATACCTCTGGCCCAGTTTTGGCCCCCTGAGTAAACCAATTTATCAAAGATGACTTATTTAACATACAAATGTCAAACCTGATGAGTATATGGGGCATACAAGTAGAAATAGCTTGCCGTTCAAGAAAGAAGTAAATTTGGCAGTCAACAATACAGATGTGGTATTTGCCAGAAAAGAATAAGAAAAACAGTTACATTAAAGAACTAACCCTAGGGACCAAATAGTAAACATTTAAAAGACAATTTAAGGAAAGATGAACTTATAGGAGACAAGGAAAAGATGAAAAAAATAAGAAATACAGAATACTGATACATGGAAGAAGGAAAAGCTCAAAGGTTCCAAGGTTGAGGATACTTAAAAGTGCCAAATGCTTCAACTGAAATAACTCCCTGCCACATCAAATCGATTCCAATTCATAGTAACCCCATGAAATATATTAAGAGTAAAGCTAAAAACCATTTGTGGCCAAAGTTGGCAAAAGCAAATTCAATATGTAAGGACGAAAGCCTGACTGGAGGCGAATATATTTGAGACATTAGGGGGTGCTAAACCTGAGATATATAACAGGTAAAGTTAGATGAGGAGAAGACTTGGATATAGGAGGGCACATTAGAAATGGTTGTGATGATGCATATACCATTCTTTTTAAAAGCAATTTAACTATGGAAGTGTATAATTATGTGAATATTATGTCAACCTCAACAGTTCTTTTGTGCCTCTTTCCCACCCAGCCCACAAATTTGCTTTCTATTCTAGAGTTGAAATGAAACATTTTTTGCATTTGATATTTTATTTCTAATTGTTTTCCTGAAATCATACCTCTTAAAAGATCTGTTGCCTATTCCTTACGTTACTATTGGTATTTCATTGTTTCAGTATAATATAGAAATACACAATTTATTTTATGCATACACTATCTGATAAGCATGGATTGCTTCAAGTTTGAAGCTAAACGAACGAAATTGCTGAGCACATTCAAATATAAGTCTCTGCATGAACATACGCTTTTATTTCTCTATGGCAATATCTAGAAGTAACATTGCTAGGTCGTATGGTAAATGTATCTGTAACTTTATTTTTTTAACTGCTTATACACATCTGTGTTCACTGTAGTACTATTAACAATAGCAAACATATGGAAGCAGCCTATATGTCCACCAATGGCATAAGTAAAATATGGTATATATACAAAGGAACCTCAACAAGTTTGGAGAAAACTTTCATTATCTTTTAACTAAAATTTTTTTTGACAAACTTTTGGAAGCCCCCTTTTACATACAATGGAATTCTACTCAGTGATAAAGGAAAAAAAAACTTCTCAAAACAGGTTTCTCTCAAAACAGGGATGAACCTGAAGGACATGCCAATCACAAGAGAATAAATATTATTAAGTTCTTTTATGAAATTACAGGAACATGTAAATATACAGAAACTAAAGTTTATTAGTCATTGATGGAGATGGAGGAAGATAGGTGTTTACTTTTTATATAGCAGACACTTGTTATTTTTGGTGATACGTAAGTTCATAGTGAAGGTACCCTGAAGCAATAGCTTGGAGGCCATGTCTGACCTCCTTCAGGAAGAAAGGGAAGGGTTGAGCCCCAGGGCTGAGCCCCGGTGGCGTAGTGGTTGTGCGCGAGACTGTGGCCCACTGGGTTGGAGGTTCAAATCCAGCAGCAAGGGTGGGCCTCCTACTCCCACCACCAGAGGGCAGTGATGCAAAAAAAATCACAAAAAAGAAAAGAGAAAACAACTCCACATTTGAACAAGTATGTTCCTCTGAGGCAGAGTTCACACATGCCTACATTCTCCAAGGTTTTGTACCAACTGACACCAACTGTCCCTCCCTTGGTACTCTACTTCTCTGCTGAGTTCATAATCCATTGCAATGGCCACACAGAACTCACAGACAATACAAAAAGCAAAAGTATGGACTTTATTAAGGAAGCTACTACATTACAAGCCAGGATTAGAAATGTTAAAGATACAGATCTTTTGTCCACAGTGTTCACTCTAATCTGCACCAGCCAGTTTCCTCTCTGGACCTTGGAATTCCAATCACTTGTCTGTAGCTATCAACTAGTCTGTAGCTACTAGCTAATTGCATAAACTCAAAACCAAACTCCCTTCCAATTCAAAGCAACTTGTAATACAAGTGTTTATGAACTGTAACTCTTTCCAGCTTAACCTTAAATAATAAAGCACATAGGCTTTATTACAGATACTTCTGAGACATAACCAAAAGTTTTGCAAGATAAGTTGTCTGGGTTTGAGGACACAGGGATACTATTACAAACCTTTACAGGAGCAGGTAGATAGCTCTCCAGTGCTCACCTGACAGTACCACCAGGGCCCTTAAGAAACAAACTATACAGATTCACCTACCCAGGGACCAGACCTATACAATACCCAGCTACCACTATCAATCGCTTTGATCAGAGCCTAAGATAGTGAAGGGAAGAAATGTGCAACAGAACCTCCAATCCTTTCTTTTGTTTTTAATCATTACTTACTAGATCAAATGAAACTGGACTGCCTGAGACTACTACCCTTAAGATACTTAGCAAATCTTGAACTGAAAACTAGCCTGGAAGTCACTTTTTTTCCCCAATCATTTTATTGAGGACTTGTACATCGCTTATCATAATACATACATATACTGTACCAAGCACCTTTTGCATAGCTGCTGCCGTCATCAGTCTCCAAATCTCTGCTTTTCCACTTGAGCCCTTGACATCAGCTTTTCACCCTTTGCCACCCCTCCCACTAACCCCTAATACTTTAAAAATTCTCCCCTCCCACCAAACCCCAATACTTTATAAATTATTATTTTGTCCTATTCTTACACTGCCCGACGTCTCCCCTTTCCCACTCCTTTGATGTCTATCCTCTAGATACGTTACGTGCAGATCCTTGCAACTGGCTCCCCCTCTACCTCACCTTCCCTCCATCCAGCCAGGAACTCCACTCTCACTACTGGTCTTAAGGGGCTCATCTGTCCCAGGTTCCCCGTATTTCCAGTTCCCATCTGTACCAGTGTACCTCCTCCAGTCCAGTTGGAGTTGTAAGGTAGACTTGCGATCATGATAATTGGGGGGAGGAAGCCTTGAGGAACTAGATAAAGGTTTATATTTCATCGCTACCTCACTGCATCCTGCCTGGCCCATCTCCTCCCAGCAACTACTCTTCTTTTTTTTTTCTTTTTTTTTTGGGGGGGGAGGGGGGGGAGAGCAATCACTGGTGGTGGGCGCTACCCCACGCTGCTCCTGAGAGCCACCACTGGATTTGAACCGCCAAGCCCTCAGGCCACAGTCCTGCACTCAACCACTTACACCACCAGGGCTCAAAACTGATCTTTCTTGATGTGTCCAAAATACATGAGATTAAGTCGTTTGTTCTTTTGGTAGTCTATGAGACTTTCAATATTGTTTGCCAGGCACCATAATCTTCTTACACAATCTCCATGTTCACATGTACATGAGACAAGTACAAATACCAAAATTTAGGTCAGGTGCACCTTAGTCTTTAAAATGCCATCCTTATTCATTAACATTTTAAAGAAGTTGTGTGCCTCAGATTTGTCCAATGCACTACATCATCTGATTTTTTTTTAAAACATTTTATTGGGTGCTCCTACAACTCTTTATCACAATCCACACATACATCCATTGTGTCAAGTACTTTTGTACATTTGTTTCCCTCATCATTCTCAGAACACTTGCTTTCCACTTGAGCCCCAGTATCTTCTCATTTTTCCCCTTCCTCCCCACTCCTCCCTCCCTCATGAACTCGATAATTTATAAATTATTTTGTCATAGCTTACACCATTTGACGTCTCCCTTCACCCCACTTCTCCATTGTCTATCCCCCAGGGAGGAAGCCATATGGAGATCCTTACAATCTGTTCTCCATTTCTTTTCTTTCTTTCTTTTTTTTTTTTTAGGGCATCACTACCCGGGTGGTGGGAGCAGGAGGCCCAGCCTTTGCCCGTGAGCTGGAATTGAACCTCCATCCCAGGGGGTCGCAATCCCACGCACAACCACTACGCCACCGGGGCTCAGCCCTCCATTTCTACCCCACCTTCCTTCCAGCCTCCCATTATCACCCCTCTCACCATCCGTCCTAAGGGGTTCTTCTGTCCTGGATTCCCTGTATTTCCAGTTCCTATCTGTTCCAGTGTATATCCTCCAGTCCAGCCGGATTTGTAAGGTAGAACTGGGATCATGATAGTGGGGGGACAGGGGAGTGGAAGTATTCAAGAACTACAGGAGCACTGTATGTTCAATCATTGCTATACTACATCCTGACTGTCCCCTCCCCAGGCCTTTTGTGAGGGAATGTCCAGTTGCTCACAGATGGGTTTTGGGTGCCCACTCTACCCTCCCCCTCATTCACGATGATTATGAGATTTTTTAATAGTGCTTGCATGAGCATTGATTGTGGACCCAAGTAAAATGAAATCCTTGGCAAGCTGGATCTACTCTATCATGATGTTGTCTACTGGTCAGTTGGGAAGATTGGAGTTTTCTTCATAATGAGTTGTGACAAACAGAAAATTACAGTTCTTGATCTTGATCAACAAGTACTGCAAGTCTCCCTTGTTTCCAGCAAGCAAAGGTGTGTCATCTACAAATTACAGGTTAATAAGCTTTCCTCCAACCCTGGTGTCATGTTCTACATGAAGTCCAGCTTCTTGGGTTATTTGCTGAGCACACAGATTGACTAAGTATGACGTGTGACATTTCTACAATAAATTTGCTTAGTATAGTGGCATGGTTTACATTCTTCACAATGTATGATTATTCTGGTTATTTCAATTTTCATAAACCTCACACTAACTCACACTTTCCCTAATTTTAAACCAAGTATTCCCTTGTCCATTCAAATGACTACCTCTTGGTTTATATACAGGTTCTTTATGAGCACAATTAAGTATTCTGGAATTCTATTCATCACATATACAGTCTACTAAGAAATAGTGAATTGTGTACTTTTAAAAATAATTAATCTTAAGCTAAGTAAATTTTTATCTCAATAAAGCTATTATTTAGAGAGAGGTTGAATGGAGATTACTATAGAAGTGGCACTGGGAGCCATGGGTAAAGTAGGAGATGAAGGAACTTTATGGAAGACTGAAGGAAAATTTGTCCTCAAAATATCTATTTTAGATAGTTAAAGAAAAATAAAGCTTAAGAGAACTGAATAACTCAGTTTGAGTTTCAAAGGAAGGGCAAAGAGGGGTAGGAAGGTAAGTAATCTCATAAAGATAACATTAAGAGAAATAAAGTAAGTGCTCTGACCAAGATTCCAGCTTGGTAAGTATTTGGTCCCTAAGTGCTAACTACATCACATGTCATTATGGTACAGATTTAGTGAAGAGTTCCAATAAATATGCCACCTACTCTTTTAAAGGATAATGGTCTCCTCGTTAACAGCTTCCCTTGAGTTTTCAGAGTAATATTAAGAGTTCTCATTAGAATGGGCTTCCAATAGCTTACACAGTGTCTGTATCATATGCTCAAAGTTGCAAGGGGTAACAAATAGAAAAGTAATAAGTACTGGAACAGCAGTAAGACTCAATTAAACAGAAGTTTTATCGAAATGCTCACAAAGAAGTGATAGAGAAGGCTTTATTATGTGCAGTGCCAAAGTTGTGGATGCCTGAGGTAGAAACTCTGTCATTAGAAGACAACAAAAATACTACTGGCAATACTGAGTTTCCCTTTGTCTCCTTTATTCCCAGTCTCTTTCCCATGGGTGTTAAAAATATGGGCATACGAACAATGGCATCAACTTGGTCATATTCAGACTGTGCAAATCTTTCCTAACACAACCACCCTTTCTCTCTTCCTGGATAATTTTAATAGTTGGATTGACAGATAATTCATGTATCATACAATTCAAAAATTTAAACTTATTAAAAAGCTGTGCAATTACCACCACAATAAACTTTAGGGTATTTGCTTCTTCCTGGTACTCATTATTAGCTTCCCACCTCCCCTCAACCTCCCTTGCCATAACCCCCCAAAACTATAATCATTACTGTTTCTATATAGACTTACATACCCTAGATTTCAATAAACAAATAAAAGATAACCAAAAAAAAAAAATCAATGGCAAAAAAAAAAAAAGAGAGATAAACCTGTAAATTGTTCAAAGTCTGTTTGCTGATCTAAGGGAGTGTCTACCGGTCCAGTCATAGGGGATGCCACGTCCTGGCCCCAAAGTCAATCCTTGGCACTCCCTTGGGACCCTCCCTGTTCTGCTCCCCGCCACCCCTTGCTTTACTGCTCACCGTGTTCTGCCACTGTGTGGTGGGGTCAGACGGGGGCAATTCCAACACTGGCTCTTCAATGTTGTCCCCCGTAGGGGTACGTAGCGAGTCACATCATGTCTCACAGTAGGGCCAGCCATACGGTCCTCTGTGCGTTGGCTGTTCTGAGTGGGTATATCATCCTCAAGGCTTGGTGGGCCAGATGCACTCCACTCTTTCTTCCTCCCCCTTCATTTGCTCATATGTACTCTGATCAGACAAGTCCCTCTCCTCAAGCTGCAGCTTCAGCACTATCCTTAAAGTAAATTATTCTGGGAGGAGGGACAACTGTCCATGTAGTTGGAACTGGGGCTGGACTCTCAAACCCTCCACTGGCTCCCGGCTCATGCTGGCATGCTGCACTCACCTCTTAGAGCACCAGGTTGAAGTCTGGTCCC
>PVJH01007244.1:0-94697 GCA_004026705.1 Nesogale talazaci
TTATCTAGATTTATGTACTTTAGTAGGTAAAATTTTCATGTTCCTAACTCTTCCAAAACAAGACGGTATTTAAGGGCTTAAAACCCTTCCACCATACTTATCCAAGTTGTATGCTGGCTCCACAATCAACATCCATAGAAGTAGTAGTCAAGAAATCCAATGACACTGTACTGGACAAATTTTGTGAAAAAGATCTTCTTATAGTGTTAAAGAATCAAAATATCATTTTGAGGATGAAGTCGTGCCTGATCCAGGCTGTGATTTTCCATCACCCCATGTGCATGGGAGAGCTCAACAATGAATAGCAGAGACCATAGAATAGCTGGTGTATATGAAGAATAGTTGGTATACCGTGAACTTCCAAAGTAACAAACACATCTGTACTGGAAGAGGTGCTGCCAAAATTCCCTTTAGGGTGGCAAGACTTTGCCTCATATATTTTGGGCATGGTATCAGAAGGGACAAGCCAGGCAAAGGACATTGTGTTCGGTGAAATAGAGGATTCCCCAAAAAGAAGAAGCATCTAAACACAATGGATTGACAGAATGCCTACAACAATAGGCTTAAACATAATAATTTTAAGGATGGTCTAGGACCGATATTATTTCATTCATAGAGTTCCCATGGCCAGAATTGAGTCCATGTTGCCTATTGAAAACAGCAACTCTTCTCCAAACTTTCTGTGTTGTCCATCTTACAGAACCTCACAACCACAGTTTGGACATCATCAAAGGTATCAAATTGTGTTCCTTTGTAATGTTATTTGAGTTTGGGGGACAATAGTTTTCCTTCAAAAGCCACATCTTGAAATGGATATATTTTTAAGGTATCCTGAGAAGACTGAGGCAATTGTATTACTGAGAGAAATTGTCTGTAGTCATCCACTGATCACAGACATGTTTTGTTTGGAAGAAACATGCATGAAATGAATCCTACTTGTAATACTATTTGACTTAAACACATGACTATAATTGGAAGTGTTTAGAGTTTAATATGTGTTTTGGGTAGCTAATAGTGTTCTACAAATACTATAAATTTCAATTTTTCATTTTCTTTTCTATTTTGGTAGTTTAGTGCAATAATTTTAAAAATTATTTCTAATACTATTCCTTTGGTTCACAATTTTGGGGTCATTTATAGTTAACATAAAAATTGCAAAATATTCATGGACTTTTAAAAAGTGGATAGACCCTGACAAATCACGCTCTCATTAGTAGAATGAAACAACTCCCAAAGAATGCAAGGTTTCACCATTCCACATACAGGTTACCTGCTGAAATTCAAATAGCAGCCCGTTCTCCAGTGGCCTCCCACCAATTGAATCACTCTCTTTATGGACTATTGTACACAGATTACTATTACTAAAGACACAAGATTTTGTCCATGTAACCAGTCTCCTCTACATACAAATACCCACCTATTTGTTAGTTAACTACTACTGCTTTGGGGGGAAAAAAGACTCCAAAGTAGATTTAATATAGCAATAAATATTTATTTACTTCAGAGTTTCCCTGGGTCAAGAATTCAAGAGCAACTTAACCAGACAATTCTGTTTCAGGGTTTCCCATGAAAGTGACACACAAGCATCACCCAAAACAGCAGCCACCAGCAAGTTGCTTGCGGCTGGAGTCCCACCCCACCCCCACCCCAGCCCTCTGCAATAAAGCCTCCTTGCATGGCTGATGGTGCTAGTTATTGGTAGGAAACCTCAGTATGGACTTCTCCACAGGCACTGGCCACCTCAAAACACATGGCCAATGAGCGAACCAGGCTGATGTGACCATGTCTTTTGGAATTAACCCTGGAGAACACACACAGTGACTTCTGCCATATTTTACTTGTTAAAAGCAACTCACCAAATTCCAGACAAGGAGGAATAGATTCCACTCTTGAAGGGTAAAACAGCACAGTGAAGTTGGAAGCATCAGAGAACTTGTGGATATATTCTTGGACCACCTCAGGAAATGTAAAAAGCCCTGAAAATGGTATTTAATGAAGAAATTGCTAAAATCTGCACCAAGAAAGTCTAAGAAGTATTATTTATTCCTATAGGCAAACACAAATCTACCCTCGAAGGCTGGAAATTACATTTAGAATAAATGTTCATAATTATTCACAAACTTATTATTATTTTAAGAATGAGAAGCGTTCCTTTGAAAAAATGCTAAGTTCAATTGAGTCGCGTTATTTTTCAAGAATTTATGTACATTGATCAGCCTAACAGTTTGACATTTTATTTATGGGCTACTGTGATGGATCACATCTGTTCCAAACATAAGGTAAACAAATTCTCAGTTTAGATAATTAAAGTAAAAGCCCCTATTTGATTATATGTACTTTTATACAGCAGAGCTTTTTTTTCTAACTCTTTCAATTTGAGGGTGCATTTCTTATCTTTTGTTTTTAAGAAATTAAACACAGACCTTGAGCATACTGTGGTGTGCATATATAAAATATAAAGTACAGCTGATTATATCACCAGAACTATCAATACATACAACTGAGCTTCAAAAATGTCTGGAAAAATTGAACTGAAATATAACGAAATTTCTCCGCTCACATTTAGAAGCTATTACTATCTGCATATGTGTGTTATGTCTTTTATATTTTACCTAGAAAGCAGCAAATACAGCAAAAGGCATGTCTGAAGGTGTGTGTAAGGATGGCGAGACGTGATCCAATAGACTTTGGACAAGTTGTCGGGAAGGAAAGACACCCTGGCAAAGGACAGACACCATGCTTGGTGAAGTAGAGAAACAGTGAAAGGGAGGAGGCCTTTGATGAGATGGATTAACTCAGATGATGCAACCATGGGCTCAGGCATAGAAACAATCATGAGAATGGTGCGGGACCACACAGAATTGCATTCTGTTGTGCACTGGATCCCTATGGGTGGGGGGAGGGGCAGCGGGAACCAAGTCAATGCACTTAACAACAATAATAACATACAGGCTGAGCCCCGGTGGTGGTATAAGTGGTTGAGTGCGGGACTGCAGCCTGCGGGCTTGGCGGTTCAAATCCAGGGGGGGCTCTCAGGAGCAGCGCTGGGTAGCTCCCATGACCACCAGAGGACAGTGTTGCGCCCCGCCTAAAACAAACAAAAAAAAACACAATAACAACATACTCCTCCCAAACATGCCAGTGAAAAAGTTTCATGTCTGAAATTAAAAATCAGATTGGTCAAAATAAAAAGATTTCTATGTCTCTTTAGAAAAAACATTGAATTCGATTGAAGTCTACATGCCAAAACTGGTCAAACGGTCTCCCTCGAAAATGATTTGTTGAATCATCCACTATCTCAATAAGCATTCTTGTGCCAGGTTCATATGAGGACTCATTGATATCAAGTGCCAAATAATCTTTTGAAATGTTAATAATTAAGAGGTTATATATTTATACACATGCACATGATTACATATATTATATACAAGGAGATAAGGCCGAAAAGAGCTTCACAAGTCTTCAATATAATTTTTCATCCAAATCTGTCATTTGCAGGCTTCTTAACTGATGTAGCACATTAACCTAATTTTATCCTCAGTCGAGTAATTTTAATCAATGGAGACTAACTCATGAAGTGTTGGGAAAGGTAGAGATAATAAAATGTGATTATCGGGCCGGTGGATATTGCCACTACCTTTGACAGCAATAATTAAGCCTTATCTTATATGAGCTGGCACTCCACAGAACTCCATACATAGGCAAAGCTATGAATAGTACTGTTTTAATACATGTGAAAACTGAGGGGCAAAGGTCAGCGATGTGTCTAAAGTTGATTAGCAAAGTTAAAAATAGCTCCCAACCCCAGCCCCTACTTTCCACCCCCCCCACCCCCACTCTGAGACTAGTTTTGATTCTAAGCATCCTGTACGGAGCTTTCATCCAGAATCACTAACCACATGCCGGGCACAAATGCAGACAGTGAATATGACATCTCTACCAATAAACGACGAGTAGCAGTTGATTCAGCATCGATTCGTAGGACTATGTGTGCTTCAGGAGAAACATCAAGGTTTCTACGCGCTTTAAGAGTTACAGTCTCAGAAACCCACAGGGCTCTCCCACCCCTACTCGGTAAGGTTGCTGCCAGTCAGAATCGACTTAATGGCAGCGAGGTCTGTTTCTGTTTCTTAGTATGTGCTTAAGTGCACCCGCAGCCTATGAAATGTGAAAATGTCCATGTTAAAAGTGAATCTGTACAGTCTATAACCCATATTTGGAAGAACAACAGAGCCCTTGCCTGAAGACAGTCACACACCTTTTTCTCACCCATCAGAACACCTGTCAGGGAAACACAGCCTGGTCTGCGGAGGGCGAGTAAGTGATCGGCTCCACTTTGGGAGTAGCAATCTGTCCCAAGAAAAAATTGTGCCCTCGAGAGCAGTTTCACAATAATAAACAGGGTTAAAGTTAGAGTCTCAAAGGAAAGTAATTACGTTCTCCTCGGCATTTCATGTCGGGGGGGTGGGGCTCTCTGTGCAATTGCTGTGATTGCGGGGTGCCATCAGCTCGGTTCTGACTCCGCGCCGGGAGCTGCGCCAGAAGAAAACACCACCAGGTCCTTGTAGCTACAAGAACACAAATGTCTACAGTCTGGACAAAGCTCGCTACATGGTTTAAATTCTTGAGGGGAGAGAAATCCCAGACCAAGTGTTTATTTCATTTAAGGCCAAGTGGCCAGTCAACTCACTATGCTTCTCTTTGGAAGGATTATTGAAGTTGTCTTTAAGAGGTTTAACATGGTTGATAAAAATAGCTCTGGGCAGACTTTCATGAGCAAAGCTTGGGTGCCATTGTGTAAGAACTTATTTGGGTCAGGGGGAAAACAACCGCTTCCTTTCTCATGACACTAACTTGCAGAGAAAACAAGGAACTTGTGTCTGATTGCTCCCTGTTCAAAAATGCGCACTAGATCAGTCAAACAAGGCTTAGTATTTCATACGGTTCTGTCAGAGTGCCTTCTCCCCAAATCCATAGAAATATGGACCTCCAACCTAAGAGGTGGCACAAGATTGGACAAGTTTACAACAAAGAAAGGTAGCCATTATTGCATTCAAGTCAATTCAAGACTCATAAGGACTGTGTGGGACAGAGTATGATTGTTGCTAGATCCATCAAGTTTGTACCACAGAATGAAGCCCTGTCCAGGCTGAAGCCATCCTCTCAACTGTTTTGTTTTAGTGTTTGTACCTGTCGATACAGCTATGGTGTGCATCCATCTTGTATCAAGACTTCCTCTTCTTCCCTTCCCGTCTACTTTCCCACATAGGATGTCTTGTCCAGGGACTGCTCTCTCCTGATAACATGGCCAAGGTACTGTATGTGAGTTGAAGTCTTAACACGCTTGCTTAAAAGGAGCAGACTCTACTTCCAAGACAGCTGAATTGGTTTGAGGCAGTCCATGGTAATTTCGATATTCTCCAGCACCATAATTCAAATGCATTGGTTCTTTTTCGATCTTCTGAAGTCAATGTCCAACTTTAACCGGTGTTTGAGGAATCGAAAATACAGTAGCTTGAGTCAGCATACCTTGGTCCTCAAAGTAACAGATTTGCTTTTCAATCCTTAAAAAGAAGTCTTGTACAGCCAGTTTACTCAATGCAGTGTGTCATTTGTTCTCGACTGCATGAATTCAAGCCAGATGAAATCCTTGACAATGTCAATCTTTTCTCCATTTATCATGTGGCAAACAGAGTAGAACTGCCCAGTGAGGTTTCCAATACTGTAATATTTCCCGGAAATGACGCAACATCTTTCTTCTGCAGAGAAGCTGGTGAGTCTGAACCACTGATATCAGCAGATGAGCATTTAGTCATGGTGCCACTAATGGTCCCCAAATGATTCAAATGAACCAAAGAGAAGGTTCAGTTTTTCAAAACAAAAGGAAACTATATCCCTTTTTTTTTTTTTTTTTTTTGGTTTTTGGGGCATCACTGCTCTCCGGTGGCGGGAGTAGGAGGCCCAGCCCCACTACTGGAATTGAACCTCCGTCACAGTCGGCCGCAGTCCCGCGCACAACCACTAAGCCACCGGGGCTCAGCTCGAAACTATATCTCTTATAACCATCTGACTAGGAATACAAAAATTCTAACTAGAAGGCTCATACTTTTTAGAATTATAGCATGAACATCTACAAAAAGTTTGTTCATTTGATTAAAATATCATGGCATTCTTCATGAACTTTTCAAATTTCCCTCATATATCTTAGAGAAATAAGACAACCTATCTAATAACCACTTATGTTTCATTGTGAGGAGGTTTTATGGTGCTTATCCATTACAGGTGAACAAGAGAAATAAGTTTCTCCTCTTCCCTGTTGTTCACTCCATCTATGATGATCATATCAATTGGTAGAAAAAGACAACTGATACATACACACCCACATTTTATCAACCAGTTGTCTTCCTTCCCTATCATACTTCCAGGCACCACAAGTCAGGATGAACTTGGTGTTTGTCCATCACAATGAACGTGTCAGTCTGCCCGACTACACAAAAATGACCTACCTTATTCACTACTGTATCCCTAAGTTTTAAAGCCAGGTCTGGCATTAAAAACGTGCTCAGTAATAATTCAATAAAGAAATGTCAAATCACAAGAGAAAAAACTTAGACCAAATGGGGCAGGTAAAGAAAGACTGAAAGCAAACAAGATAAAACAATGCAGGATTGACAGAACATTTTGGTCTAACTGGGGCATAAGAAGCTGCAGAGACAGATCCTGGAGTTCAATAGCATAGTACCTGATGCTCAGTCCTTGTCCAGTCCTTGAGTTGATTTTGAGAGAAACATCTGAATTAGACACTACCTACATGTATCTTTACTTTAATAGGCTTTATTTCAATTAGAAAATTATAATGCCACAGGCAACAGGAGATAGAAAGAATATTTTTTATTTATTTTTTCGAAAGAATTTTTTACACATAGACTGTCCCTTTCCAATATTTTTAATTTATCCTGTTCAGAGCATACAATGCTTTTCCTACTTAAAATTCTTTCTGAGACTTCCTAGTAAGACCAGACAAAATAACAGACATCTGACTGTATACGTGTTTATTAGCCCTCATACTCTTCTGATGTCAATGGCTGCTAATTATTAGCTAAGTAAACAAAGAATCTAACTCAAGGATGTCTGTTGGCCTCATGAATTAAAAGGTTTTCTGTTTTTTTCTGCCATGCTTTTTTTCATCTCTCTCCACCATAGGGTCAATTCTAAGTCAGAGCAACCCTACATAACAGAGTATAACAACCCTATTGGGGCTTCCTGACTGTAATTCTTGATGGGAGTAAAAAGCCTAATCTTTCTCCCAAAGAGGAGATTCCAAACTACTGATCTTCAGGTTAGAAATCCAATGCATAATTCACCACCATTCCAGCAGGGTTCCTGGGATTGAGCTCAATAGAAGGGGAAACAATACACATTAAAGGGAGTTAGAGATTCTGGAGTAAGGAGGTTTGGGAGAAGAAGTCCTTTGACATTTATCACATCACACCAGCAGAGAATAATGGCAGTGCAGTGAAAAATCCTCTGACGCTCACTGAAAGTTGGAGATTGGAGTCAGTCCACCCAGAAGCATCTTGAAATAAAGGCCTGATGGTCTACTCTGAATGAATTAGTCATTGAAAATCCTATTGGTGTTATATTCTACAAAAATGGGATCACACATAACTATAGTGAGGTTAGTACAAACAGTGTTTCCTTCTGCTTTATATAGGGTCACTGTAAGATCTCTCTAAAGTAATGAAGAGCAAGAATATCATTTTGAGACTAAATTGCCCTTGACTCAAGTCATAGCATTTTGAATTTCCTCATATGCATGTGAAAATTAGAATAAATATTTGAAATATTAGGCTGGTGATGAATATTGAAAGTACCATGGTCTGCCCAAAAAACAAACAAATCTGTCTTAGAAGAAGTACAGCAAAAATAAGAAAAAAGAGGAAGGTGAAGGGGGAAGAAGAAAAGGAGAAAAAGGAGGAGGAGGAGGTAAAGAAGAAGACGAGTAGTAGGAGGAGGAGCATGCTTCTTGGAATGAGGATGACAAACTTTGTGTCATGTACTTTGGACATTTATCATGAGAGAGCAGCCTCTGGAGAAGGACATCAGGCTAAAGTAGAGAGGCAGCAAAAAGATGAGGGCCTTCAAGAAAATGGATTGATACAGTGGCTGCAACAATGAGCTTAAGCACAAGAATGGTTGTGAGGATGGTGCGGGAGTAAGTGGTGTTTAGGTGGGTTGTACATAAGGTTACTACGAGTTGATCTGACTTAGAGACAACTCACAACAACCATGAGCTGAGATCTAAAAACAATGGAAACACTCTGGTATTCATGAAGTCTTCACGAGTTGGCGTCAGCTCAACAACAACTAGATTTAAGATTTTGTCATTCAAAGCAATTGATATGTCTGTGTTAGTCTGGGTAGACAAGGGAAACAAATTCATAGACACTCGTGTGTATAAGAAAGAGATTTATATACAAGAGCAATTGAATATTGAGAAAACATTCCACCAGTCCAAATCAAGTCAATAAATCCAATATCATCCCATATATCAAATGCCAATCTAAAAATTCCTCTTCAGACTCATGCAACACATGCAATGATGCTGAATGCAGGAAGATCACAAGCCAGTGCCTCGAAAGTTTTGTTGATCCATTGGCTATGGAAACATCTCATCTCTGGCAGGGGTCTCCGTGTGGCTTCATCAGCTCCAGGGCTTTACTGTACTCCATGTGTCTTCTCAATAGAAATGTCTCCAAGGGAGTGTATCTGTCCTGTCTCCAGAGAACTATTTATCTCTGTAGCACTTCCAAATGAGTTCGTCAAGCAGCGACCTAAATGACAGGCTACATTCTACCCCTTCCACCTACTACTCCCAATAGTCTCAAGTTGGCACTAGATTATGTATCTATCATATCCCTTTATTGAAAAATCAATTAACACAAATGTTCATAAAGTTTGTGTTGTAAAAAAGCAATCTGTTTTTATTGGTAACAATTTCAGAGCAATGACACTGAGCAACTGGCTGTGTCAGTTTTCTTATCTGTATATTGGGTCTAATGACAGCCTCTGGTATCAAATAAACAAAAAGTTCTTAATAAAAATGTCTGATGAACAAACACTCAAAAAGTTAGCAAAGATTACTAGACAACAGCAGAGCATAGAAATTTCATATTGAGATCATCTCTTCAACCTTTAATATCTGTGCATATTACTCCTAAATTACTTTATAGCAAACATTTAAAGAACTATGATTTCATTCCTAATTGTTAACTTGAAGAAACAGAATTCCACATTATCATATCCACCAGCTGAATCCAGAAGAGCTATTTTAGATTTAGATGGTTAAACTTTTTCTGGTTTCTATGGAGATTATCTCTTGAATAGTTTACTTACTGCCCTGAGCTGTCAACGCACACTGTTTAATTTATAAAGCTGATCTAAACCTCTCTGGGGGAAAAAGCCACCAATATTTCTCCAAACTTACTTAGATTTATTTTCAGTGTCAGACAAGACATAACATTTATTATGATTCACCTTAGCATGATGACATTTCATTTTTCTTGTTGAAGAAGATGTTCCAGAGAAAAGTAAAAAAGTTAAAAATCTCTTTAGTCTTCTGAATGTCTCATAATAAATGAAGGGCTCTGCTTTTCTTCAGTGCTTCAATAGCAAGAAGTGTTTATATTTCAGGAACAAGCCCCCACCGAATATTTACAAAAATTGTCGCAAGGTGTTGAGCTATAAATCTAAAGTTTGAAACCTACATCAAATATAAGAGAAAAGTCCATTTTGAAAAAACATATATAATGCAAAAAAATCAGAAGTAAAATGTAAATATTTTAAAGCCTTATTTAAATCCCTAAGTGTCTTCTTCATAACTAATCCATAAAACTTATTTTATCAACTGTTCTTTGAGCATGCCAATCAAAATATCAAAGATACTGAGTTACTTTGGAGGACTAAGGAAGGGTACAAAATTTAAATTATTTGTATTTTAGCAATGTTAGGAATAAAATCACAAATCGTGTGCATGGAACTAGTGGGCATGAACAAAGTTTAAAATATTTTAAATGAAACTGGCTTCACATTTTGGATATCTATAGGTGAACTATTCAAGAGTTTTTTGTAAATGCAAATATGTAAATGTATTCCTCTTTGTAACATCCCAATGAAGGGGAAAGCCTAGCTTAGCAAAATTATCGATGTATCATCAAAAGCAATGATGCTGGCCCACATTTTTGGTGTTCAATTGGGTGTACAATGCTGGCATATTATCTGTGTCTTGCATCTTTTCCCCTTTTATTTCATATTTCTAATGAATTTCTGCTTTCTCTGACATGTCTAGACAGGTGCACATGTCTAGAGTAAGCTAAGTAAGTTGGAACATTATTTACTATACATTTTAAGCCTAAATATGGTTTTTAAGGAATATACCCGGATTTTGACTTCCCTAAACACAGGAGAATGTATATTCCTATTCAGTTTATTATGTTCACAAGCATTTGTTACCAACTGAATAGCAATATAGATTCTCTTAATTGCCATATAAATAATGAATAGAAAGGAATGACTTGGCATAAATGGAAACCTCATAAAAATTTCACATTCTACATCATGTTTCACATTTAGTGCAAAGAGAGTGAGGGGGGGAAGAAAACACCATGATGAACAACTGCAGCCAAAGCATTGGAAGCACAGATGTAGGGTGTCAATGAGATGGTGCTTTGTCCTTTAACTTTTGTTTGTTTCCACAGCACAAAACAACAGATTCAAAAAAAAAAAAAAGGATAGAAGATTGCACCACTGTCATTTCACATTGGTTTGATAAGTTATCCCTCCCAAAACTCAATCTACATTAAAATGGTAACTTCCATGATTGCACACAGACATGGCCTTTGTGTCTTAGAGCTGTCTCCCAGAAGTCTTTGAAAGTATGTTAATAAATTGTCAGGCTATTTTAGGAACAATTTATACATAATTCATTCCCTAAACAAAAGAGCAGAAAAATTACACTTATGCTTTACCTTCCTTTGGAAGTTGTAAGTGTGGTCCCTATTATAGGTATTCATGCTCATTCTCTAATTAAACATATTTATCTCTGAGATGCATTATTCACTTTTTCTCCACTGTTTGCTCAGGGATCAACTGAATCTAGCTTGCCCTACTAGGGTCAAATTCTACGACAAACTAGAAGAGAGACTTAGGCAAGACCTCTGTATTTTGAAGTCTTTAGAAGGAAGCAAAAATTGAGCTTTGAAGGCAGTAGAAAAACACTGGATGAGACAGACATAACTGGGTTCCTGTTGCTGGTGTGTGTTCAGCTAACTCGCCCTGGGTGTCCGAAAGTAGCCTACGTTCCTCCTCAGGGTCGTTGTTTCCTCATCTGTGAAAACCCAGGTGCCACGGGAACATGCTGCTGTGGAGTAGCCAAATAAAAGCAGCAGTGCTTGTAAGAAAGAGCGAACTTACAAAGACCAGCAAGCCATGCAGGTAACAGAGAAACTAGACATGTGAGAGAAAAAATGACAGGAGAGACAAGCTGGTATTGAAAAGAGAGCTGGTCTTCCATCATCTTTGCTTTGTCACTATCTTGCTGCCTTTATTATTCAGATCTAGATTTCTGGGGTCAGGGAGTGGAGGGAAGAATTGCCTCGAAATGAACAACAAGACGTTCTCCAAGTTGCTCTGAGCGGTTATTTTCTGTAATGTTACTATGATGGGGACTCAATTCTATTTGCTAAATCATGAATCACAAGCTCAAGCACAGCCATGACCTCACTCCAATGTGCCTCAACCTGCTGACAGCCAGGGGAGCTATTAAAAATGGGAAGTCTTTACAGAGAGTCGGTCACTTTTCTAGTAGCTGCACTCGGGAGTGTTTCCGCTTTCCCAACTGTGGTGGCCCCCTTCTAAGCAATCCTCTAAGAAATCCAATATTTAAACAAGAACAGGGGCATGTGGAATTGTGTCTGCTCAGGTGGGATTACCATTTAGGTCACTGTCTCAGTCAGCATGCACTGGAATATCTGGATGTTATTCACTGGCTTATGTTTTCAATTCACAAAGACATGACTGAATGTACAAGCCAAACTAGAAAACTTAAGGTTGACTCCACTATTTCTTGAATAAGTACATTCAAGTCTTCCATCTGGGAAGTAGGTGTGGATAAAACTATGCCAACAAATGAAGAACTCGTGAAATCAATCAAGATACCTCGCCAATTTGGACAAAATAGGGAAATAACCTACAAGACAGATTTGTAGTAAAGGCATGTTAATCACAGTATACCTTTTTAAATTTATTTTGCATTTTCAAGTAAGCCAAACAAATGCACAACAAAAGCATTTAAGGAGTTTCCCAAGAAGTTTGCTGATTAAATTTTCCATATTTGTCTCATTGAAATCTTTTTTTTTAACTCTATTTTTTTCCTACAGATTGACAGGCATAAAATTCACATGGTATATGATTCTATGGTTCCATCATCACTGAACTTTTGTATACACTATTATGCTCACACTTGGGCATGCTATTAAGAGGGATCGGGCACCAGAGAAGGGTACACTTGGTAACATTGAGTATCATCAAAAAAGGCTGGACTGAATCTCTGACTCCAGCCATGCATGTGGAGAGAACGCAGGACTGGGCAGTGCTTCACTCTGTTGCACAGAAGGTAGATTGTACACAAGGCCACAGACAAAGCCTTGTATCCCATGGCACTCTGGACTATAGAGTTCTTGTGAATGGTGAGATTCTGTAGAGTTGGTTCAGGTGGCTGTCTGGTCGGTTCCCCAGTCAGGAAGGGAGGTATATGGAGCACCCTCTCCCCTATCAAACTATCAAAAGCAGGGTTGACATCAGACAAAATCCTGATATAGTCAAGACTTCTAATTTACCTCACTTCAAGCTGCCTGTGTGGTGATCTTACAACCTGGGAATGTGAGCCTTAAAAGACAATGACACTTTCACTATTTTCTTGACTGAAAAATGATAATGAACATTTTTGCCTTCCTGCTTTCCTATTAAAATTTACCTTCCTACTGCCTCTTAATTTCTGTTAAAGATGATTCAGCTGCCAAAATGAATGGATCACTAGAAAATAGTGTATCAACAGTGCCAGCTAAGTGGTTTTGAGAAGGAAAGTGGAGGCCAATCCAGGCATTACAGGAAACTAGTAGAAAAAGGAGGCTACAGGCCAGGCTAGGGATGAAGTTTTGCATCATCTACTAACACAAAGCAAAAATGTTTCTAGCGATCCATGTAGTGACAAATGTGCTTTACCACTCTTTTTTTTGCTCTACCTGGAGGTGGGTCAGGCACGTGTGTGTGCACACATGCATGACCAAACATGCTAAATACATGTGTATGCAGTGTGTGCTTGCATGCACAAGTACATGTGTAAATGCACGATACCTAATAAGTTGTCTGATTGAAGATTGCAATTATTGTTTTAAATATCATTTTGTGCGTTGGAAATATAAGCTCACGTGACCTTTGTAGGGATACTCAGTCTGAAGAAAAATTTGTGACTGAAAAATGCTCAGCTTTTTTCTATGCATGGCTGTTAAATGTCCTGAAGTGAAGTTTTATTCCTAGTAATGAACAAGGGCATTAGTAAAACTTCAAAATTCCAAACTGAATGACTAATGACTAACAACGTGTCCATTGTTTTTATCATTAAGGACAACTACAAAGAAAACACCGGGTTGTGGTGGGGGGGTGGCAGTGGGGGGGGGGGGGAGAGCATTCGATGTAACTTCTGAAAGGTGATCAAAAACTAGTATTGTATATACTGAGGAGGAAACCCGAGGTATTGACCCTCACAGAAGGAGTGGTTTAAACACCTAGGTTGGAAGCAAAAAGCCAGGATAATCTTCATGAAGTTATTATTTTCAAAAAAGCTAAAATAGGACAATTAGGGGGAATATCATTAGAGAGCAATAGTCCAGAAGAAAAAGAAAAAACCAATTTCACAGAAAACAAGCCAATGGCCATGGAGTCAATCCTGACTCCTGGTGACCCCAGAGCTGTGTCAGAGAAAGACTGCGTCCCACAGGGTCATCGCAGGGGATTCTTCAAGCCTCATCTCTCCGGTGCCTTTGGGAAGGCTCTCATCACCAGTGTCCTGCTAGCATCTAACACCACCCGCCAATTCTGCTCTCCTAGCTGGCAAACATAAATGATCCATTGAAAGGTGTGCAGAGGAACAAATCCTCTAAAATGCACTACATTAGGTGTCATTTTAAAAATCAACTAACTAGTAAATAATTGGGGCAGTAACTACAAAGATGATAAAGGCAAATATAGAATGGTTTGTGTGTGTATGTGTTTTAAGGCCTTAACCAAATGTGACTTACAAAAATCTCCCAGCTGACTGAGGCCCACTGGCTTGGCAGTTCAAATCCAGCAGCAGCTCTCCAGGAGCAAGGTTGGGCCTCCCACTCCCACCAGAGGGCAGTGATGACCCCCCCCCCCAAAAAAAAAAAACCTCCCAGCCATCAAGTGAACTCTGGCTCGCAGTGACGCTTTAGGACAGGGTAGAATGATCCCTATGGGCATCTGAGACTAAACTCTTTACTGAAGTAGAAAGCCTCCCCTTTTTCCTGAAAGGTCACTTAGACTTCCAATGGCGGCAGAATCGGATGGTACCCAGCTATAACTACAGACTTTTCAGAACTGGGTCATAATAGAAGGGTCTGGTTAGAGAAAGATAAAATGTGGAGCAGAACTTAAGATCATAAAAAAGACCAGGACTTGATTCTATCAATGACAATGTACCAAGAAGAGTGACTGAGAACCAAATGAAGGTGGAACACAATAGTGGGACAGGAGGAAAGTAAAAGGAAACAGAGAAAAGAACTAGGAAGCAAAAGACATTTATAGAGGTATAAATATAACCATGTAGATATGTAAATAAAGTAATATATAATGATAGGGATATAACCCTATGTACACATATTTATATGTTTAGTTTAAGGTAGCAGACAGACATTGTGCCTCAACTCAAGTACTACCTCAAAAAAAGAACAATTTGTTCTAATAATCTAGCATTCTGTGAAGCTTACCTCCCAACACAATCAATGAAAAACCGAATGGGTACATAAGCAAATGTGGTGAAGAAAGCAGATGGTTCCCAGCTATTGCAAGGTGTAGCATCTGGGGTCTTAAAGGTTTGAAATCAAACAAGCAGCCATCTAGCAGGGAAGCAAGAAAGTCCACATGGAAGAAGCACATCAACCCCTATGATCATGAGGTGTTCATAGGATCAGGTAACAAGAATCAAAAGACCCAAAGCAATCATACCAATGCAAATGAGGGGGGCTAGAGTGGAGACCCAAAGCCCATCTGTAGATAATTGGACATCCCCTCACAGAAGGGTAACAAGGAATGGATGAACTAGCCAGGGTGTAGTATAGCATCTAAGAAACACTCTATCCCTCTAGTTCTTGAATGCTTCCTTCTCCCCACTATCTTCATCCCAGGCCAAATCAGAGGACGTACACTGGTACAGATAAGAGCTCTCAACACACAAAATCCAGGAAAGATCATACACACACACACACACACCAAACAATAATGGGAGTAGTGATACCACAAGGGCAGGATGAGAAGGAAGAGAAAGGAGAAACCCATCAAAAGGATCATCATCATCTCAGAAATACCTTGGGGCAGTTCTACACTGTTCTTAAAGGTCACTATCAACTCTATGGCAGTGAGTTTTAATTTGATAGGTGAACAACAATTCCAGAGAGGCCATAATATTCTAAAACATAAGAAATACAAAGAGCAGATTTTGTCCATTGGCAAAGTTCAAAAGATAGAAAGGGATAGGAAAGAAGGAGAAGTAGAAACAAGAAGTACAGGGGGAAATGGGATAAGCGAATTGTTAAAATGAAAAGTAATTTTCTCTGCAAATCTTCGCTCAAATTACAATTTAATTTTTTTTAAAGTTAGGGTTTGCAGAGGTCTAAACATAGGCATGCACAAGCATAAATATATTTATTTATGAAAAGGAGGGAATAAATCTAAGGGCATATATTTATAGATTTTGTAATAAGGTAGCAAATAGACCTTGGGCCCTCACCCAGGTGCTTCCTCAATGGAAGAACACTTTGTTCTATGAATCTGGTATTCCATGATGTGCACTGGCCCAATATGACCACTGAAGTAAAATGGGTGCATAAGCAAATGCAGTGAAAAAAGCTGATGGTGCCCAGCTATCAAAGGATATGGTTTCTGGAGTCTTAAAAGACTGAAGATAAACAGAAGGCCATCTAGCTGAGAAGTGGCCAAGTCACACAGAATAAGCATACCAGTCAGTGTGGCCACAAGGTGTTAAAAGGCATAGGCATCAAACAAAAAAAAAACATATCACTGTATGCTCACCTTCCAGAGGCTATCACTGAGGACATGTGGGGGCATGAGCAAGAGTGGTGAAGAAAGCTGATGGTGTCCAGCTATCAAAGGATATAGCATAGGGGGTCTTAAAGGCTTGAGGGGAAACAAGCAGACACATAGTTCAGGAGCAACAAAGCTCACCATGGAAGAAGCATAACAGCCTATGCTATCAAGAGGGGTCAAAGGGAGAAGGTGTCAAGCATCAAAGAATATGAAACACATTATTATGAATGAGGGGGAGAACAGGGGTAGGGAGACCCAAGACCCATTCATGGGCAATTTACAGAGGAGTCATGGGGAGCAGACAGGCCAGTCAGGGTGCAGTGAAGTAGTGATGAAACAAACAACATTTCTCCAGTTCTTGAAAGCTTCCTCCCCCCATCTATCATGATCCCAATGCTACCCTACAAATCCAACTGGACTGGAGGAGGTACACTGGTACAGATGGGAAAAGGAAATTCGGGAAACCCAGGGCAGATGAAGCCCTCAGGACCAGTAGTCAGAGTGGAGTTACCAGATGGGTGGAAGAAAGACGGGGAAGAGAGCGGAGTCAATTACAAGGACCTTCACAACCTCCTATCTGGAGGATGGTCATCGAGGAGGAGTGGGCAAGGAGAGACAATGGGCAATGTAAGATATGACAAAACCATAATTTATAAAGTAATGAGGGGTGGTAGGGAAGGGGGGAGCAGGGAGGGAAAGGGATGAGAAGCTCAAATCAAGGGCTTAAGTGGAAAAGTAGAGATATGGAAAATTATGACAACAGCAGGCAGGCAAAGGGACTTGGCACAGTATATGTATGTATATATTGTGATAAGGGATATACAATCCCCCAATAAAATGGTAATTAAAAAAATAAAGTTAGAGTTTGGTTTACTCAGCATCTTGCCTCAGCAACCTTCAGCATGGGCTCAGGGCTGCCCTTTCTCCACGGCTCTCTACCTTCTCAGTGCATATCACCAGAAGTTGGTTAACTAAACATAAGCTTGAGATAACACACACACAATTAAAAAGAGACCCCAATATTGGCCTATTAATGGAAATGGTATAGTAAACACTAGACATGCCTACTTCTTTCCATCCTACCAACTAACTGTCCAACCTATGTCCATTTCAACCCACAAAATATAAGGAATTCCTAAAATGAGGGCTGAGAAAAATATAGCTTCAAACGATTGCTCATGCTGAGAGGAATTTCAGAGTCAGAATCAGTAAAGGAAAGACGCAGGACATTTCTGGTATAGCACCACCATCCTCAGAACCCCGAGGGGGAAACAACAATGGAAGACAGGAAGGTCTCACTCACTGCCATCATGTCTCCTCCAACTCACAGTATCCCAGCAACAAAGTAATACTCCCCTGGGGTTGCTAAGACTGTAACTTTTTTTTTTTAGCATCATTGCCCACTGGTGTGAGTGGGAGGCCCCGCCTTGCTCCTGGAGAGCTGCTGCTGGATTTGAACCGCCAAGTCCGTGGGCCGCAGTCCCACACTCAACCACTATGCCACCGGGACTCAGCCAAGACTGTAACTCTTTAAGGGAATGCAAAACTTCCTACTTCTCTGGCAAAGCAGCTGGTTGTTTCAAACTGCTGAACTTCTGGACCCAAACTTAATCCCCAGTGCTGCCAACATTGCCAGATTTGAAGAAAGATTGTCGCAAATCATTTTTGTTCACAATACCCTCGTGACTCAGTTCGTTTCGTTTACCCTGCCCTAGGGTGGAAAAGAGTCTCCACTCCTGCAAAGATTTCCTGTCTCAGAAGCCCACAGGGGCAGTTCTATTCTGCCCTCTAGGGTCACGAGGAGCCGAAACCTACTGAGTGACAATGATTTGGTGTTGGGTTTCCAACTCAGAGCTATGCTATAGTTCAGAGCAGAAGTGCCCCAAGGATTTTCTGAAACTGTACTTTTGTGAGAGCATGCATCCTCATCTTCCTCCCTGACACTGGCTAAGGATTTAAACCACCTGTCTTTGGCCTAGCAGTCTAATTCTTAGCCAAGTACACCACCAGGGCTCCTTAAGAGGAAATAGTTAGTTGGAAATTAGAACTGAAGATATTTCTGAAAACCATACTTGGTGACTATATGAGTGCTAGTGCGGGAATGGAACAGTATTCGTAGTGTGTCTCACAAAAGATCTAGCTCAAAGGTCACAGGGAAATATATTATTTCTTCTGGTTTGTATTTTTAAATTACATCACGTAACTTCAATCACACACATAACCCAATACAGATGCACACATACACACAACGTTTAAGTCAAAGAAGAAAATATTTATTATCCCCACCGCTAACAGTTGGAGGAATTGAGGCAGCACAATGGTTAGGGATTTAATGAACAAAACCACTAGAAATGTACTGACCAAGAGCCTGGCCCAAATCCTCTGGTTCCTGGGGTACTAAAGCATCTCTAAAAAATTCACTTCAACAGGAAATAGGTGATGGGTAATGTGAAGAATTTTTAAAATTTGAATTGCTGTGAGGACAACGATCAAGGTCAAAGTAATTTTCTTTATAGTGGTTAAGCATATCCATCACTTATTTAACTGGGGTTGGGGGCTCATAAATAAATCGTCTGGATGAAATGCTCGTGTAGAATTTTTTCAACCTTAAAGTAAAATTGGGAAATATATAATTATGGATTATATTTATCACACAAAGTGCTCACTAAGTTGCTTTCCTAAGGTTTACTAGCACAAAGGTACTCTAAATGATCAGTTTGCTCAAATATTAAACCCATGCCATTAAAGAAAGTAAATGTAAAGGACAGTCAGAAGCTGTTTGAAGCCGGCATCACCTTTTAGAGAAAAGCTAATGAGGACTATGTAGGAAAAAGACATGGCCCATATTGTGAAATCATTTTTTTTGTGGGCATCACTGCCCTCTGGTGGGAGTGGGCGGCCCAGCCTTGCTCCTGGAGAGCTGCTGCGGGATTTGAACCGCCAAGCCAGTGACCTACAGTCCCACACTCAACCACTACGCCACCGGGGCTCAGCCCCTGTGAAATCATTTTTAAGAGGACTGAAAAAGTGTGTGAAAAAGGAAAATTATGAGATATAAGTTTCATCGATATTTAAAGAGACTTTTGTAAGAGAAAACAGCTTAAAGAGAACATAGCTAAGTGGCTATGGATAAATTAACAATTGGCTTAGATTTATAGGAGCCAGGTATATCTTATCTAAGTCATTTCTTGTTGCAAAATGATTTCACCGTTCTTCGACCTTCAACTTTTCTTCCCATTCTAAGATTCAATGAGGAATGGAGTGAATCAGAGAAGAAAAAGTGACATTGGAACATGAAGTGACCCAGAGATCAGTGATGGAATAAACCTTATTTTAACTTTGTTTAAAATAATTTATAAAAAGAGTTTCACTGTACAAGCACCAATCTCCAAGTTTATATTAAATCCTTATACAGACAAGTGTAATGAAATGTGTTGAAGGAAAAACAACTTCAACGATATTTATTTATCAGAGGAGGGCATCCACGCCAACAGCCACAAGCAAAGAAAAGGAAATAGGTTCAGATGTACCCCAGTGCTTAGGAATTTTAGCCCTAGATGCCCACCCTAAAAATGGCAGCAACTAAGATATCCTATCACCAAGCGCTCTACTTGTTTGATCTGATATACTTCTCGGATAGTCCTGGGAGTAGGTAGCTTTCAAAATGTCTACCATGTGAGTGTACTCACCTTTGAAAGACTATTGCTATTGCTCTTAGCTGCCCTGAAGGAAGTGACCCTCTGTGCCATGGAACAATCTCATGTTATTTCACATGAGACTGTTTGGGTCCAGGGGTTTTCATTGGCTGAAGTTTAGCAGGACTGCATAGGGCATTTCTTCCTAATCTGCTTTAGGCTGGAAGTTGCAATGATATGTATTCAAGATTAGAGCAACATGTACATTTTCCCTAGAGGTGCAATGATTAGGAATTAAGCCCAGGTCTCCTGTCTGCACGACAAAGATTCTGCCATCAAACTGCCTCTCATCTCTGAAAAAATAGAGTCTTGTGTACCCTACTAGAAATACCGAACAAATAAAAGGGTAACTGATAGGCAACTTTTATAATCACGGACACAAGGGTTATCAGAATTAGGGAACTGACAAAGTAATTATAAAAGGTCACTAATTTGTCATCCAGAAAGCATATTAATAAAATACACGTTTAAATTTTTGAAAGTGGTTTGGAGTGCTAAGTCTCAAACTAAACAAATCCTATCATAGAGACCAAAGCCACCGTTACTTTCTCAAACAGCTTAAATGAATTTTGATAGATGGCAATGATGTTTGTAATATTTGAAATATATTAATTTGTTCACCCAGAGCCTGTGCCCCTCTCCCTCTCTGTGTGGTACAGTGGCAAACGTGCTGTCTGTTAACATTTGAACAAATGCCCAGTGGAGTATTGTCTTTCACAGAAAGGTGTACCTGGCATGCCACCCAAACTCCTCAACTTCTGATGCAAATGCCAATCATTCAGGTTTGACTTCTTAACAAATCAAGTGAGACTCTGAAAGAGCAGAATGGCAGAGTGGGAGGGAGCACTAGAATGGACTGTGATTGCGAAACTCATCTTGGAAGCGATTTAACCATGGGAGGGGTAATGTTCTAAAAAAAATTGATGTGGGGGTGATTGTACGATTCTGCTTGATATGATTGAATGATTGAACTGTTGGATTCTATAATATGTAAGCTACTTGCCAGTAAAACTGGTGAGAGGAAAAAAAAAACAGATGAGAGATTCTGCTCTCAGAGTAGAAGCCATTAAGACCAATGTTAAAACAGAATTGTCCATCAAGTCATTGATTCAAAATAATAATAATAATAATATCTCAGAAGCCTAAATATACATATTCCCATACCTCTGCATATATGTATACCAGGGATAATGATCATTAGAAAGCTGCTTGGAAAACGTGGCATCATAACAAAAGTTATTTGATTTCACTTGTCTCTGTCCAAATTTCCTTTAGCATAACTGGTGACTGGGTGAAGATAACCAGTCATCTGTGTCTATTAGACTCTTCAGCTGGTACTTCAGTCTGCTTGCAATCTACATCTTTTCTCTGTTTGGCAGGTATTCTGCCTTTCTCATATCCTCTCTGTATGGATTTGCAACTTATTATTTAGAGGGCAATTATTTGTGACATATTCCAAATTCTGCTTATTGACTCACTTTTACCTACATCCTACCACAGATGATATCATAAACGACCAACAAGATTTTCATTCCAGAATAAGAGACAATGTTTTGAGTTAGCTGTGGCATTCATCTGCTATGGTATTTATTATACTTGGAGTGAGGGTGGCTAATAATGTCTTACATTGTGAAGTAGGTAGGGGACATTTCAATCCATTCACTTTATGTTCAACTATTTGAGCCACTCATGAATCCCCACCCCCACCCCCGTCCTCTGCATTCTAGCCCAACCTCTGCCCCTCCCTCTTATGGAGCTCTGTTAATGCCTGGCAACTTTCTACGTTATTGCTTCATCTTCCCACATTTGGGAACCTCCACAGTCGGATCCCTTTGATATGCACACCTTTGTCTTGGTTCTTGTCTTCAGAGTAGTACCTTATGTTGACAGGCAAGCAGGAATGTAGCAAGGATAGCTGCCCACGAGTGAGCTCCCATCCAGATCTTTCTTACATTTGTATCCTACTTGTAATAGCCTGCAAGTTCAATTCCATAGTGGTGGCTCTTGTGCAGATCCATCTCACAACAGCCGCCCTCACCCTCACTGATCCTCTGTCAAACATGACACCCTCCTCTAGCAGTTGACCCCTCTGGATGACTTGTGCCAAGCAGGTCAGGGAGATAGTGTTTCGATGTGGTGTGTACGGTTTTCATTTGCTAACTTTTGGCTGTTGGTTGGCAGAACTTTTTTCTCCTCCTATTCTATCGTAGTCTTGAAGCTCTGCTGAAACCAGCTTGCCACGTCTAATATTGTTGATTTTTAAAATATTAGAGACAGAGCCTCCGGCATTATGAAAAGATGTAAACCACTTGCAAATACTACAAACTGACAATCACGTGGAAGATCATAATCTTAGGTGAGGGTGAATCATGTTCAATAGACATGAACAGACGAGGCCAGCCTGAACCCAGTGGCACAGCTAGCTGTGCTCCCAGCGAAGGATGTTGCCCCTCGGGCTTCTTGTGTTTACCTCCATGCATGGTGGTTGCCCGTGGCAACTCAGACAGCATTAATACTTTGCCTTAGTGTCCCTCCTTGCAGAGGAAAGCTTACCGCAGAGCTACCCTAAAGACCTCTTTATAACTGGTGAAAGAAATGACGAAGTACAATTTAAAGGCATCCTCCAAACGTTCTCAATATGTTTTATAAATCTCAAGTGCCAGAGAATCTGAGATCTGCTAAAATAGACAAAGTTCTCCTTGCCTTTGGAGAGGTTGAGTGTGCATCAGTGGGTGGATTTTAATTTGTAAGGTCTCTTTGTTGTTGTTGTTCTGTACCTTGAGTCAGAGCTAACCCATAGTGCGTCTGTGCACAACAGAAGGAAACATTGCCTGGTCCTGCCTCACCCTCACCATCGTTCTTATGCCTGAGACAGTCCTTGCAGCCTCTGTGTCAAGCATTAGAGATGGCAAATGCTTTCCCAGCCCATAGGTCATCGCATAGCCTGGGAGAGAGTTGCTAACAAAACCAGAGCTTGGTGGTCCGTTTTCCAAATTTTTGACATTCTCACAATCTAAAGGTCAGTGATTTTGGAGCCTTAAAGGGACAAGGCCAGCATGCTAAGAACTACTTCTGGAGGAAGACACCATCAGACTTGCTCACTTTTGAGTATTTTCTTAAGTTGCAGGTTTTAATCAGGCCTATCGTGGATCACATGGAAGCCCCACATCAGTCAGGCTGACTCATGATTTAATGTACAAAAGAAATCAATCCGCCAGTAAGACCTAGTCAGGAACCCCAGTCTTTTCAAGACAAGAATGTAGGCAGGGGTAATGTCACCAGAACAGAAGTGACTGTCATTTGCCTGCAACCAGGAGTCCAGGAACAAGTTACAGTTGTTCTGGGCTGGCACGGTATCTTGCTATGCCTGGAGATAGAGACTAAAGGACATTAGGCACGCACCTTCCCTACAAGTTATGATTTGTATAAATTACAATTTATGATAGATACATATGTATATGCTTTGAAAGACAAAGAAGTTCATCCTGGCCCCCTATTTTCACAAACCCTTGATTGTTCTGATACAAGCTGCTCCGTTTGGTACTAAGGGGTTCCCTTAGGTGTCCCATCCTTTGTTCACTGAGTACATTAATCTAGGGACACCAATCCTGAACCCAGGGGAGGGTGGGGAGAAAATATGAACTGATTTAGTAAACAAATGACATGTAAAATCTGTACACACAGAGTGAAGAGTGACAAAGGAAATTGCAAATGCCCCTCAACACGCTTCCCCAACGATTGACAGAGAGAATGCAATACACCACACACACACACACACACACACACACACACGCACACAGGGAGATGGAGCATAAAATTGGGTAGACTGTTTCAGAGGTTTGTTTTGATTTTTAAGATCATTTATTAAGAAGCTAAAGCATGAGTCCGTGTGGGGAGGGGAGACCTTTCCCGAACGCACAGAGGCTGTCGGTAGAAGTACAAATGAAAGCTAGCTGGCTTTCTAGATTGCTGAAGGACTAAATGTAGAGAAATGCACAAGCAATTATCCTGAGACTCACCCCAGAAGGCAGTCTCAGAAAGAGGAGGGCGATACCAACCCGACCCAGCCCAGCCACAACGGCACTGAACTTCTGCGCCTGCCGCGCCCCAGGTGAGCCGCCCCAGGGCAAGGGCACCAGCCACGCGGGGCCCAGACTGGCTGCCAGAGCCACCGCCCGCGCTTGGCTGCGGTGCCAACGTCCCGGGAAGAGGCGCGCTGCGCGGGGTATTGGACGCCCTCGGAGGCTGCGTCTCGCCTCCCTGTCCCGATGAGGCTGGGCCGTGAATTAAACGTTGGTGATCAAATGATCTGGAGAACCAGAGGACCCCAAGACGGCTCTCCAGCGCTGGGGCTGTCAGCGTCACAGGGAGGCGACCATGGGGGGCCACCCTCTCCTGAAGATGCGCTTCCAGGACCGTGGGGGAAACAGAGGCAGAGATGAGGGACAGAGAAGGCTGTGCGACTCTAGCCCCCTCTCTTTGTCAACAATAGCCCCCTCGAGCAGAGTCCGGAAGCCCAGGTCGCGCGCCCGGCCCGGAGGCACTGAGGTTCTGCGGGTTGGAGCCCGGCTCTGCGGCGCTCAGGGCTCCGCAGCCCGAGGCGCCCGCGCCCGCCTGCGCTGTCGGTCCGTCCGCAGCGCCCGCCTGGCGCCCGCAGGCCGGGGTTGGGCTCCGGGACCCTGCGGCCGTCCGGCGCCCGCGCTCCCGCCGCCGCTGTGGACGGTGTGGTATCCTCTGCTCCTTTGCCAACTGGCCTTTTATTCATCTTAAACGTAACCATCTTTGGAGGGCAACCACAGGGACATCCAGGGTCCTTTGAGAGTTCCATCGTCCCACGCCTGCCTTTGTGCGCCTCCCCTCCTTAAACTCCCCAAATGCGGGCAGGGAACTGACCGACTTCAGCCTACCAGAAAGCTCCCCGCCCCACCTCCCTTACCTGTCCCTGCCCAGCAGGCGGGGTCCGGGACCAGGTGGGAGTCTTGCATGACCCTGTGATGGTTAAACTGAGACGCCCTCGGTTTGGGTTGGGGATGGCTAGTTGTGTTTGTTTGGGGGTGTGGAGTGGGAGTGGGGGAGGTATGTTCGTCCTACAATTCTTGTCTTTCTTTTTCATACAATAAAATGAGGTTTTCAGAAACCTTATTCTCCTCACTGCCAGGAGGTGTGGACCTGTCCAGGCACTTCCATTTCTCCCCCTTTCTGGCCAAGGCCAACACATTAATGGTCCTTCCTCCTTGATCTTTCCACCAAATGCCTGGCCCTCCTCCGGTATCCCCCTTTCTTTAATTCCTTTTGCTTTAGCACTGGGTCAGCGCCCCCTCCGTGCTGCTATCCCTGGGCCGGGGTGTGTGTTTCTTTTGTTATTCCCCCCCACCCCAACACCGGAGAAATGAAACACACATGCAGCTCTGTCGCTGCATATTTTCAGATGTTTTTCACACTATTGTCTGCTCCGGCCTGTTGAGAGTGCAAAGTGAAAACAGATGCATCTGAAGGGGATAAAAAAATGTTTTTGAAAGGGAACCATCTAGGACGGGCACTAACCCCACGAATAAAGATAAGCAATAACTATAATATCACAGATTTATAACGTGCATTGAGCAGTCTTGATTAGCACCAAGGTGCGTTCTGGTGAGATTTTCATCATTTCCATGTGTCCGGACCACAAGAAGAAATCAATGGGGGAAGAGCGCTATAAATCAGCGATCATGTCAAGACAAATCAAAATAATGCCTCTATTATTTCAATCAATAAACCATTTTTATTCCTAACATCTGATATGCACAGTGTGTCCGTCTGTTTGTAGCTGGAATTGGCAGCCTTTCCTTAGACCCAAACAAACCTTTCAAGGACGTGTCAATAAAATTAAAATTTTAAAAAGGAGAAACCAATGGATCCCTCCTTCTCTTTCCAGGCACTCCACATTCAACTTCATTTCAAGCTTCAAAGCCTACTGTAGGGGAACATTGCAAACTGCAAAGGCTGGAATTGAGCTGAGAGGGGACGGAAGAAAAGGGTGGCAGATGGTGGTAGGTATGAGAAACTGAAAGACACAACTGGCATTTACCTGGCTAGGTTAGCTTCCCTGGTTCCCAGCTCCCATATATTGGGGGAGGCTCCTACTAAAAGCTGATGCAGGTTTAACCCCGAGTCACCACCAAATCTAAAAACCACCCTACACCAAGATCCCACCAGCAGGTGTAGGGCGGATTCTTTGCAGCAGGCTAATTGGGGCGAAGCTAGCTAGAGGGAGATAGACAGGGAAGGGGAGGGAGTGAAGGAGGGAGGGCGCCTGGAAGGGAGAGGGAGGCTAGCTGACTGTAGGGTAGCTTTGTTTCTAGCAGATACTGAGCCTTGTTGCTGAAAATGTCCTATAATTTACTTTAGGCGTCCTCTGCCCATTGTGAGCTGGGGCCACCACTTTTGATTTTCCAAGCGAGAAGAGATGATTCACCCTTGTGAGTCAACGCTGGCCGAATGCTGGGATTCCCGCAGCTCCCTTGTTTATGTCGTTTGTTTCCAAATCTACACACTCAGGACCCACATCTCAATCGCCCCTTTGCCGCCTTGAGTTCATTCTGTTCAAGCTGAACACTATCAATGCATAATTCTGACCATCCCAGTTCTAAGCCATGTCTTTCCACTGGAATGGAGAGAAGGTGAAAAATCCTCCCAGATGGGACCCCAAACGGGGTCAGATCGGTGTAAGTCTTTGTTTGAAATCAACAGCTGTCTGCCCACCACACCCTCTGTTCTCAGACCAAAGAGCATCCACAGTTTCATTTAGGAAAAGAGAGGGGGAGAGAAACAGTCAAAGGAAAAGGGGGGTCAGGGAGAACCTTCAGTTTTACAAGCAGGTTTCTGTAATCCCTGAGAACTGTGAGACTTGGACAGTTAATCTCTCAAGCAAAATTATCACCCCCATAACTGTTTCCAAGGAAGTGGATGCAAATGGGTTAAAAAAAAAAGGAGTGTTGGTAATCTGAATGCACAGGTTTTTGTTATTGTTGTTGCTGTTTATCCTGAAAGGCTTGTTGGTTTTCTCTCCTGGACACCTCTGCCCCACTTCCTTCCCCTCTCAATCCATGCATTGTACATGGAAGTGGCAGCGAGGGAGGGGGTGAGGGAGGGGGGAGACTGGCAAGCTTAGGTGATGGGAATGGGGGCAGGGATTTCAAGGAGAGCGAAATCAACTAGGCGCAGGTTTTCTGTTCATTTCTTTCTCTAGAGAGTTTCTTCTGTGGGTCACAGCGCCAATAAAGACTTTCCGCCCACTATTTCGGACTAGGGCTCTTTCAAACAAAGGATCAGGGATCCTCTCACTTTTCCTTTTATCTCTGGGGTTCTTACTCACAGTACACCCCACCTTCCCACTCCCCACTCCCCACCCCCCTTACAGTCACCAGAATTGTGCTGTTCGCTGCCTTCTTTCCGGAAGACACTCAGATTTCCAAAGGCTTCCTTCCCATCTCATCCACATCCTGGATTCAGAAGTCTTTGAGTGTATCTACAGTGCAGCTCCCAACTATTTACAGAGGAAGCTTTCTGTTAGAGGCCTTCCTTAGTTCCATTCTTGTACGCTTTAGATTACCCGCATCTGATTGAGACATCTCTCCCAGGTCTTCAGCCTAAGAATATGTTCTATTCCTGAGTCTGCAAAATGTGCAGAAAAGACCACAGACATGGGGAATGAGTGCCCTTGAACTCTGAGGGAGAGCAGAAGGCAATCCACAGCAGAGGTGGCCATGGTGACCTTGTGATGAGGTCAGCTCCTGGACCTCACAGGCCCACTTAAGGGGAGAGGGGTGGCCGCTACTCCTCTGGTGTCTCTAGCCTCTGAAGCCGCTTTCCACCATAGAGTCTGCACTCTGCATCCTGAGACTGAATCTCACAGGACCCTCCACAGAGAGGTTCCAGCAGTCAGGGGAACACAAGGTCACCCTGATTTCCTACCAAGAAAGACACCAGAGCACTGCAGATCTGTACAGAGATCAGTTTTAGGAGTCACTTGAAACTGAACTGAGGGGGAGCTGGTTTGGAGAGCCCGATGAAAACAAAGTCCCCAACATCTGGGCCAAATCCTTGTCTGTCTGAAAATCCTTGGGACACAGGCCTGCACAGCTCCCAGTTCTGGAAAGGTGAACCCCACGTCCATGCCTGAGAGCCCACCTTGGAGAATTCCAAAAAAGAAGACCGTCTTTTCAAATCTAAAAATCCTTGCCCTGTAAATGATTTTGGTAAACTGGATTTCATTGAAATGAACAACTTGCCTCAATTTTAAGTGTGATAAAAACACATGTTATATTCTTTTTCGGTTTAAATGTCACCTTCCCCTTCAGCCTCCACCCCAGACAGCTATTTCTGGAAGGGCAAAAGCAGGTTGTCCTCATTTGTTGGGTTATGTTTTATTTGTTCCTGACTATTTTGTTTTAGTTGGTCTTAGAATACATTTTTCCTGTGGGTTCTGGGCTTACTGTTTTGGGGTTTGGGGAGCTCCTTTAAAAGATTCCGGGACTCCACTCTAAATAAAGCAATTATTTTTGTTGTTGTTTCAAAATTTCAAACTGACATAAGTGTTGGATCATCAGTTTTCCCTTTGTCTGCCCTGGTTGTAAATAATGGCTTTGAGATTAGCTAATTAAGGGGCATTAATCACTGATAGAAGGGGAATAAATCAAAGCCTTGTTCTAAATTTCAAACTTGCCTGTGTAGCTGTGCATAGCTCCTCTATCTGGAGCAGAGAGGTGCTGTTTGAATAACTGTTCTTCAGAGTAAACCAAATCCACTTCCCTTTTAAAAAATGAATATTGTATTTATACAGCTCGGTTTTCCCTTTAAATTAAGCCTCCTCCCCTACTTATTCCACTTTGTAAACACAGTATAGAGAAGACCGCCATGACAGGTTAAAAAAGAGTCAGCATAGCATTACAGCTTACCTTCATGGAGGGAGGGGGGCCGGGAGGGGGAAGGAACCCTAAGCGGATACAGATGGAAGGAGAACAAATAGAATTGTATTGAGGTTTTGTTTTTCATCAGAATCGCCTCTGCAGAAATGTGTCTGTAGCGTTTCAGGTATAGCTCACTACCTATCTTCCTTTAGCTCGCTGCATAAGACACTCAAAAAAAACATACATTAGGTTCTGGCCTGTGAGAAAGAAAAGCAAGTTTTCAGGTGTGTGTGTGGTGTGTGTGTGTGTGTGTGTGTGTGTCCATACGTGAGCCAGTGAATGTGGGCTTGTTTGTGTGTGAGGGGGGGTGGGTATGTATGCGTGCACACGGTGGTCAAGAGGAAGGCTCATCTCTCCCCTGCTTTGTGCTGAACCACGGGTGCCCCTACCTTGCTGCTTGTTCCACGCTCTCAGCTCCTGTCCAGTATTTGAGAGCTCGGACCATTTCCACATCGACACAAGAGGCTTTAAATAAGTACATGCCATAAAACAGCAAGCCGGTCCCTGGGAGCAAGTAAAAATTTATTCGTTTCGGGTAAAGCCCTCTCAAACAGTAAACGCAGCGCAGATAAGCCGACTCTGTGTCTGTGCCTGCGGGCCTGTGTCCCCCTGAGTGCTTGCCCCCTTGCCTCCTGGGGCGACCCCTGCCAGCGCACCCCAATTGCTAGGAAAGAGACTGCGCGCTCCCCACAGCCTCCCTGGGAACGTCTGATTTTAGCTGGGACTCCCAAGTCCTTCCACTGAGTTCAAGACTCCTGTTTGGGAAATGTGCGCATCTGGAGAGCCTAAGGGGGCCCCTTGGAACAACACTGAAGGGTGTCCCCTTGAACTGACTGACGTGCCAATGTCCAGTGGGGCCCTCAGAGCAGTTGGCTGAAGAAAAGGCCCCCTCCGATGTCCAAGGTTTTCCCCACACCTTTGGATCTGGCTTTCAGTAGGCAGATACCAACACCCCCACCCCATGCTAAATTCTTGTAATTGCTTGGCTTGCCCACTTCCATCACCTCCCTGGACCCCTGTGGCTGATTCCCTCTGTCTCTGTCTCTCTCCCTCTTTCCCTCCCTCTCCCCCCTGCCTCTTTCCTAAGACCCTAATAATTAATTTAAGGTACCCAGAGCAGCAGGTCATTAAAAAGAGGACAGCACTGGGTGGCCCTGATACCGGGGCGCAGGGTGCCCAGAAGGGACCCTCAAAGGGGCAGGAGCAGTGGGCGAGGGAAGGGTCATTTGCATAAAGCTTTGTCTTTAGTGGTTCTTGAGTCGCCAAGGGTTATAACGCTAATTACACAAGATTAATGTGGAGCTGGTTCTCCATTGCTCACTAAGATTTATTTGAACAGTGAACCGCTCTAGATCCAAAGCCGTAAACCATCCCACCCGGCTGCCAGGTCAGGACTTTCCCTCTGCGGGGAGTTAAGTTTTTCCAGATCCGGAAAAGAGCAGAGCGGGAGCTCACGTTGGGTGGAAAGCTCCGAAAAGCCAGCCTTGGGGATATTGCTGTAGTTTAAATCAATGCCTACGGGCCCTGAGATGTATACATGCATAAAAATGCAATTTCCCGTCTTTTCTCCGTCTGCCAACTTCATCCCAAAGCGTGCCGGGGTGGGGGCGGGGGCTGTTGAGCGTGGCCACGGAGCCCTGGGCTGGAGCGCCGCCTCGTGCCACCAAAGGAGAAGAGGCATCGCGTCGGCTAATGCGAGCTAGAGTGGTCTGATACTGTCCCTTAGCGGACGAGAGTGGGATAGGGCTGAAGGCTGCGGCGCCAGGAAATATCCTGGGACTTAAAAACAGCAGCATCATTAGCGCGTGTGCGTGCGCACACATACGCACAGACGTCTCTTGGGGTTATGATTTTCTGATTCATGAGATGCTATGTGCTGTCAGGGTAAAGAACCATTACCGCTCCACCCACCTTCACCCCCGCCAAACACACACACACACACACACACACCAAACTCACCGCCATAGAATCACTTTCTACTAGGAGAGGGTAGAATTGTCGCTGTCGGGTTCACTGTCGTTCTTTACTGACATGGAAAGTTTTATCTTTCTACCAGAGAGCAGCTGATGGTTTTGAACTTCTGATCTTACCCTTAGCAAACCAATGTCGAACCCTAAAAGTCACCAGGGAGCCTGCAAGAATCGCTACCATGGTTGAGAATTTCTGGGCACTTACAAAATACTCACCGCTTAGAAGACTCCAGAAACCCATGGATGTCTGGTCAATGCCTATACCTGCTGATCCTATGTGTTCCAGAGTCCAAATGAGCTAGAATCTTCCTTGGTCTGTCTTCCCAAACTGCAGACAGCCCCGTGGAAGAAAGAAGGGCATTCTCTTTCATAATCAGTTATGGTCCCAGAAACCCACAAGATGGTGACTATGTGTCAGCATCGAATCCGTGGCAGTGAGTTTAGTTGGTTATGTTGCTGTTTTGCTTTGCTTGTGGGACGGAAGGGAGAGGGGTGGGGAACCTAACGGGAGACCTGGTAGAGTAGTGGGTTCTGGGTTGGGCAGTGAGGCAGTTAAAAACCAGAGACCATTCTGCACAAGAACAACAGGGCAGTCCTTCCTCCTGTGAGTCAGAATCAATTCATTGGCAATTAGGTTGGCTTTGAGGTCCTGCATGGGTTGGAACACACAACCCATAGGCTAACCCAGATGCTTTGCCGAGCTCCAAGCCTATCAAGTGTTCTGCGTGGGACCTGGGCATCCTAAACTATGGAAGGCCCTGGGTAGAGTGAAATTGAAGAAGTTAATTGGCTTAACATTTTACCTTTCTCTCATCCTTCCATCATTACTGTCTTTACTGAGAAAACCCACCATTATCCCTAGGCTACTTGGAAGACGTTATTTATAAGATTATTTATTTGCTTATTTATTTTGAGATGACGAACAAGCCATGCTTTGAGTTTTCCTAAATCGGATGTACCCCATTGAGTTTCACTCTCATGAAAGTCACAAGATTTGGTGGGGATGAGGTTGTTTTCCTGCTTCCCTTCCCTTCCTTGAGGTGAGCATATATTACTCCAGGGAAACTGAGAAAGGATGAATAAAATATTACTATAAAATCCTCATGAAAGAAGAACATAGAAGAAGCAAGTGGATCAAAGGGGTCTTATTTCCATAATCACTTTGGGAAATCTGTGAATCAAGCTGAGCCTAGATGGCCTCCTCCTCCTGAATGGATGGACAGACACAGTGGCTGCCATGATGGGTGTCAACCACAACAACCAATACGGGCGCAGGGCCAGGCCATGTGGCGTTCTGAGGTGAGCATATATTACTCCAGGGAAACTGAGAAAGGATGAATAAAATATTACTATAAAATCCTCATGAAAGAAGAACATAGAAGAAGCAAGTGGATCAAAGGGGTCTTATTTCCATAATCACTTTGGGAAATCTGTGAATCAAACTGAGCCTAGATGGCCTCCTCCTCCTGAATGGATGGACAGACACAGTGGCTGCCATGATGGGTGTCAACCACAACAACCAATACGGGCGCAGGGCCAGGCCATGTGGCGTTCTGTGGTGCACACGGTCACTGTGAGTCACAACGGACTTGACAGCACCCGACAGCGATAACACTGGATCATTTCAACATACCTCTTGGCTGAACGGTTTCATACACTGGAAACAGTGAAATTGTAGTTGCTGAGAAAGCCAGACGTGTGTATGCAACCATTTCTTTTTTCCTTCTCCTAGATGGTAATTATTATCTTAAATCCAGACTGGAGGGGGCAGGAAGCAGGCCTTTCTATAGTCACAGCCTAGCTAGACACTTTCTGCACGGTACCCAAAAAATCATTGCTCCAGGAGCGATCGCTCTAAGATAACGCAATGAAATAAGCGTTGGCAGCTGTCAGGGAGCCCTCGCGGAGGAGTGGGTGGCATCCTGCACAGCTAACTTTAGTCGTTATTTGGAAGGAGCAGCTAGTGCATAGGACAAAGATGAAGATTTCTGCTCCTGTAAAGTTTTACAGCCTGGGAAGCCCACAAGGACCGTTCTGCTGTGTTCTCTAGGGCTGTTGGGTTGGAATCCACTCCGGAGCCCTGTTCGTTTGCTTCGGATTATGCCTCTCACACTCCTCCAACAGCTTCCTCCGAGACAGAGAGGGTGCTGGAGCCAGTTTTACAATGGTCTCCACAACGGGGAAGAGAAAGCAGAAGCTTGTGATGGTCCTTTGTGGGCCTTTGGCATCCAATCCCGTTTTAAGTTTAAAACCCGTTTTGAGTTTCCATTCCCTCAAAACTCAGATCACTGTTCTTGGCTAGGGCCATGTAGCAGAAGAGGCTGGCCATTATTGGTATCAGCAGAAGACTGGTTCAGGAGGAAGCCATTCCAGAGGAGGGATCTCAAAGGAAAGAGAAACCCCCTGGTGATAAAGGGGGAGAAACTGTAAGCAAAAGCACACTGCCATGTGTTCACATCATCCTTTCTCACCGAGAGCCACAACCTAATACGGCATGAAACGCTTCACCCTCTCATTACAGTTAACACTGGTCTTCTTAAGATCCTTTAAGTAGCAAATGAAAGGGTCATCCACAATATAGATGTCTCTGTGCATCGCTTTTGGTAGCCTTAAGAAGAAATTATTTTGAAGCGTACGAAAGGAATGAAGATTTCAAAGACACCAGCACTGGCACGGCTCACACCCCATACCTCACTCCTGACAGCCACCTCAGAACTAGCTTATCTGTGCTATGCTTTCCAACCGTGCGTGCATTTTTTCCCTGGTAAATAAGTACCAGTTTGATCAAAGGGCTTGTCGAAGTCTTGCTGATAGCTGAGATTTTTCACAGTATCCCTGGCAACTTGGTTTATACGGAATGCTTTATTTGTACAAATCTTGTCTGCCATGTTTAAGCCAAATAAAAAGTCCATAAAGAATGTACTTTCATTGGATAGGAAGTTACCTGCTGATGTAAGTTATCTGGAGGAAAATATATGAGTGAATTGAGGTCCTGTGCAAATGGGTAATGGCCTAAATTAGTAGTGGAAAGAAGGAAAGTTCAAACTGGAAAAAAGACCTTGTGGTCTACTTCTAAAAAATCAGCTATTATAAACTTCATGGAACAGAGGTCTAGAGTGATACGTAAAACATCACCAATCGAGGACAACTTAGAGTGTGCCAGTGTGTAGAGTGAGAGTCGTGGGAGCTGGAGACACCTCTGGGGCTGTTGTATTGATGCACTCATTGACACTTTCTTTGAGAAAACTACCTCCAGATATAAACCTACACTTAGACAACTTTCTGACTTTGTTTCATTCGATTCAAAATAAACCTGTACCATTTTTTCAAAGATTCAGAGAGAAATCCTTGATAGGGTAGCAGGGAACCCGTAAAGAGTTATACAGGCATGGAATCACCAGACTTGTTCCTAAACCAACTATGTTAGGCAGGGTTCTCTAGAGAAATGAAACCAGGACACATGATTATATATAAGAACACAAAGAAAAATAACAACTAATTAGTCCACACAGCAGAATAGAGGGTTCAGTTCTGTGGAACTGAGGGTTCCACTTCTGTGGAACAGTTAATAAACTGGAAGTCTTTCAACTCACCTGGTCTGCCAGATCCAAGGTCAAGGAAGCAGACAGTGGCGTCCTCCCTTGGCAAAACAGGGTCAGCCCAAAGGCGACAAGCAGCAGGGTGGGTTCACCAACAGTTGGGAGCCGGAGAGCTTCATGAAGCAGGGCTGAATGGGACATTAAACACAAGCAATGCAGGGCTACAGGATCCACCAGCCTCAAGCTGAGGAGATGTATGACCAGAAGCATGGCAAAGCATGTCTCCAAGGAGCCTCAAACTCTAGGAACACCATCCACAGGTAGGCCTGGATCGCAGAGAGCATAGCTCACAGGTTGAGTCAGAGAACTAGCCATAGCAGCAGCACTCATGTACCAACATGCTCCAATCTCCAGAGAGCAAGGGGTGGTGGTGGTGGTGGTGGTGGTGGTGTCGAGCAGGTCTTGCCAAGTGATTTATCTCTTTGCCCTCTAACCAAATTGCAGTCTTATTAAACGCACGTGTTTCTATTGGCCAGGTTGGCACAATAAATCTACCTATTACAGCAATCATACAAATAAAAGAGTTGACTGTCGAGTTGATTCCAACTGATAGGGTCCCAGGGTGACCAAGGGTATTGCCTCATCAATGTTTTCTGCCGTAATCTCCACAAGAAAGGGCCCTAGCAGGTTAGTGGGGGGTCTCATTGGGCTGCTGGCTGAGCGATCAGGAGTTCAAAACCACCAAGCACTCTGAGAGATAAAGGCAAGGCATCTGACTCAAGAGTTCCCATCTTGGAAGCCCACAGGGAGCTCTCACCTGCGCTACGGAATTGCTATGAGCCAGAGTTGACTCCCTAGCAGGCAGTTTGGCTGCTTTGGGTTTCTCACGTGGGAGCTGTCTGTCAGGAGCAATGGGGTACATATTGGCCTACTAACCTCAAGGTCAGGGATTTAAAAACCACCAGTTGCTCTAGTGGGGAAAAGATGAGACTCGCAGAACCCATCAAGATTGATCGCTCACCCAGTAACCAAGTGCCCAAGGAATCCTGAAAATAGACTTCTGACTTGTGGGACAGGGGTTGGGACCTCATCAGACTTGATCAGAAATCATACTTATGGGTCAGCAGACAGACATGGAATTGTCTTTCGCTTTGGGGTTTGTTTGTTTGCTTGTGTCTTGTTGAGATCTATTTTGTTTTGTTTGTTTTATTTTTGGTTTTCCTTTTCTATCACCCTATATCTAGCTAGGTAAGATAGGCAGGATGAATAATCGTGAGGAGAAAATAATAGGATGGACAGTTCCAGGGAGATATAGGAGAAGAGGTAATGGGGAGGGGAAGTGGCGAGCCAACAACCTCAGAGATAAGGCAACACTAAGAGATCTAAAATTGAGAGTGGGGAGAGTGTGTAATGCAAGGTGGGGTTTGATCAAGAGCAATATATCTGAAAGGAAATACTGAGAGCAAAATCGACAGTGAGCATGATAATGGGATAGGAAAAAGGTGAAGCGAGATGGAGGAAAGAAATAGACAAAAGCTATTTATAAAGGTATAGCTATAGTCATATATATGTAAATATATTAATTTATAAGGAAAGGGATAGAAGTCAATGTGTATTTATATGCTGACTATTAAGATAGCAGATGAGACTGAGCCCCGGTGGCATAAGTGGTCGATTGCGGGTCTGCAGCCCACAGGCCTGGCGGTTCAAATCCAGCCAGCGGCTGCTCTCTGGAGCAGTGCTGGGTAGCTCCCACAACCACTGGAGAGCAGGGGTGCTCACCCTCCAAAAAAAGATAGCAGATGGACTTTGGGTGTTTACCTCCCTTAACAAGACCTCCCTTAACACAAGAACACTGTGTTCTATTAACCTGGCATCTTTGATACTCACCTTTCTAACATGATCACTGAAGACAAAATGGGTGCATAAGCAAATGTGGTGAAGAGAGCAGATGGTGACCCACTATCAAAAGATAGAGCATCTGGGGTCTTAATGGTTTGAAGTCAAACAAGCACCCATATAGCAGGGAAGCAAATAAGCCCACATGGAAAAAGCACATCAGTCTATATGATCATAAAATGTCGATGGGATCAGATATCAGATATCAGAAGATCCAAAACAAACAACTACATTGAAGTGAATGAGGGGGTTGGAGTGGAAACCCAAAGCCCATGTGTAAACAATTGGATATTCCCTCACTGAAGGGTTAAAAGAACGGGTTGATTTGACTAAAGTGCATTATGGCACACATCATTCCTCTAGTTCCTGAATACTTCTTCCCTGCTTCTACCTTACAACTCTGGCTAGATGGAAAAACATGAATTGGTATAGATAAGAGGCCTCAACACATGGAATTCAGGAAAGATAAAACTCTCAGGGACAGTAGTGAGAGTAGTGGTATCTTGACAGCAGGGGCATGGTCAGGGAGGGGAAAGGGTGTGACAGAAGACCCCATCACAAGATTGAATATATAGCCCCCCATCCTGGAAGGGGATGAATAACAGAAATGTGGGTGAAGGGAGACAATGGATAGTGTAAGACACAAAATATCAAAAACAATATATAATTGATCAGCGATTCACGAGGGTCGGAGGGGGGAAAGGCAGGAGCTTGTACCAAGGGCTCAAGTAGAAAATATTTTGGAAATGATGGTAACAACATATGTAGAAATATGCATGATAAAATTGATATATGAAACATCATAAGAGCAATAAGAGTCCCTAATAAAAATGAGTTAAAAAATAAAGAAGACTTATAGCTCTGAAACCCACAGGGGCCAATCGCCTCAGTCTCACAGGGTCACAAATCAGTGTGGTCAACTCCATGGCAATGAGCTTGAAGGGATCAAACTGCCAACATTTTAGTTAACAGCTGAGTGCTTAGCCATTTTGCCCCCAAGACTCCTTCAAAGACAGTATAAAATAACAGAAAACCAAACCCACCCCCGTGGAGTGTGTTGATGGCTACCCTGGAGTCAGTCTCCAAGCCTGTGCAATGCTGTAGCCCCTCAGGTGGGGTCTTGAGAGCAGCACACAGTGCCATCGTTCTCGTTCTGAGTGGCCTGTGGGTGTGAACCACCCACCTTCCCTTTATCAGCCTACCCTTTATCCCTGACATGTGCCCAATGGTACCCCCCAGTGCTCACACCCAAAGCAGAGTCTTTTCAAAAAGGGGTCCACTAAGATTATCACGTTGACTAAGATTATCAAGCAACTGGTGATGCTTTTTATCATGGGTTACCTCTGGTTTTACTCATAGGCAGGTCCCCTACATTAGAAATAGTTGCAATTCTTAATCCTTCTCGCCTACTCCCCACTCCACCATATTAATGCACATCTTTTTCCTTGTCACATTGTCACTGTTGCTATTTTAGAATGACAATAAAAACATCTAGAGAGTCTGTGCTCATTTTCCTCGCTCCTGCCACTGCCCCATTCTCCAGCATGTTATGTGCGCCTCATGTTAATGTGGTCTTTGAAATTACTTTCTCTTCCACCAATATTTCTTCTGAATCAAGGGACACATCCTCCTCTTGCAGCTGACATATTTCCACTGGTCTGCTGACATTTTTCATGAGAAATACTGCATGTCGTTTCCTATTAGAAAATCTCTCTTGGGCATGCATGTCCATTTGGAAAGAAGATTAGCTGAGCTTTGCTGGGGGATACTTGTAGCTTCAGTGAGATTTTCCATGCCTTCCATTTAGTGGAAAGGTGCTTATAATCGAAGAAGTGTTAAAAAAAAAAAAAAGCATTTAACCTTGGTTCCTATGATTAGCCTTTCCTGTAGCTTTCTTTTTATGTATGATTTGCTCAGAAGTAAGAAAGCAAGGTCCTACCTGTTGTTTTTGTTGTTACTTGCCCGCTCTCAGAGGAAAGCTCTACCAAAATAAGGATTCATTCCCACACAGTGGAGAAAATGAGTTCCTCTTACCGCAGCCTTTGCTGCCACCTTCTGTTCAAGCAGTATACAGGAGGCTCCAAACTCTGAAATGATGTGTTCTCTTTCTCCCTTCCTTCTGTATTACTACGTTCTCTTTTAATCAAAGGAATGGGTGCAAAGTTACAAACCTAGTACATTAGCCACATCCTTCCACATGATGACCCTTTAAGATAATCTGGGTACTCTTCTCTGCATTTACTATTTGTGGAGGTTGATTTCTTCTGGGACATTCTCACTCTAGACTTGCTAAGGCAAGACACCCTTTCTTATTTTCCTTTAAAGCACACGAAGGCTAGTTCAGTTCATCTTTTAAATTTGTTGAGTATCCCCTCTGTGTAAGGCTAGAATTTTAAGTGGATAAAAACTAACCCAGTAATTAATGAGTAGTGTTTTTTATACTCTCTGCTTCCTACAGCTGTTCCTCAATTTTCTTCATCTGGTGCCCTTGATAGCCCTGTCTGTAATCTCTTTACTGCATGAACTGTCAGGAGTTAGGAGGGACCAGAAGTATGGTTCCCTTTGCTTTACGACATTGCATGGTAGGCTCAGTTCTGTTTACTTCTCCAGTCCCTGGAGAAGGACATTGTGCTTGGTAAAGTGGAGGGGCAGCTAACAAGAGGAAGGTCCTCCTGGACAAGATGGATGGACATGACGGAGGCTGCCAACAATGAGCTCAGAGGACCAAACATCGAGGAGGCTGCAATGTTTTGTTCTGTGGTACATGAGGTCACTATGAGTGGGAACCCACTGGATGTCACATCATCATCACCATCACCATCACAATTACCATCACCATCACCATCATCTGCTTAATAGATTAAGAACATGTCTCACAGAATGAACCATCCCTTAAGCTTGCACCATGTCCACAGTGCTTAGTGTGTTTGAGCCATTCTGGCAGACTTGCATCTCCCATCTCAGCAGAGGTCTCTGAGCCTCGGGGCCAACCCTAACCAGCGGTCTGTCCCAAAGACGGGCCTCAAGGAAGTGGGTCTAATCCCCGACCATCTTCCCGCTACAGAGTGTCCAGGGTGCATTGATTCTAAAACTGTCTCCTCGGTCAATTTGGCAGTCTATGGTATATTGATTATTATCCAGCACTATAATAGGGCCTATAAATCCTTCTTTGAGCTTCTTTTCTCATTTTGCAGCTTTCAAAGGCATCCGAGGATTGAAAAGGGCATGGCGTGGGTCTGCAGTACTGCTGTCATCAAAGGCCAACAGCGTGTAAGGTGTAAGCCCTGTCGCAACAGTGACCAAAGGACGGTCGGTAACGTATATCCTCCAAACCCGAAGGAGGGAATAATATCATAACCCAAATAGTAAGATTCCAGTTTGCAGAAAGACAGTGGGAGCCCAGGAGGCATTTGTGAGATCCTCTGACTTCCCTCTCACCAGGATGGAGGTTACTGAGCAGAGTTGGCTGATTAGATGATGGTAGGAGATCAAAATGATAAACCCGACTTGGTCAGTTAAAACCTTGTCAACTGATCCCCCCCAACCCCACCCCACACACGTTGTGCCTGATCTGGTATTCAACATTTTCTGAGGTTTTATTCCTTTCCTTTTCTTTTCCTTCATATTGGGTTTTAGCCCTGAGGTATTTTGTCCGTAGGAGTAGCCGTCTTGAATTTTTGATAGATGTTTGTCCGATTTGCAATATATGAAACCTGAGACTGATTAACCTATAGGGACAGCAAGTAGAATAAAAATTCCTTTGGTGGGAGGTATGGGGAAGGGGTGTAAAGGGGAAATGTTGTCAAGGGATTCAAGAAGAATGAGACTATTCTGAAACTGATTGTGTTAGCAATTGCTCAAGACCAGTTGATGTGATTTAACTATGGAATGATATGATATCTGTATGACCTCCCAATAAGATGATTCTGGAAAAAAATAAAATAAAATTCAAGGCGGGAGGGAATAAAGTGCAAGAACTTTTGCAGCAGATTTGACCAATGGAATCAGCCACTGGGTGGCTTCCCTGCTGTGTTCCATGGGTGTTGATTGCTGACCCAAGTTGAGTGAAATTTCAGAATTGAAATTTGACAAATTCAATTTCCTCTCCATTTGGCCTGATAGTCTTACTGGTGAGGACTGCGGTGATTATGAACACTAAACATATGTAGTCTCTCAGTTCATGGACATGGAAGCTAGGTGGTTAATGGTATAAAATATGGCTGCTTCCATATAATGATGAACCATACAAAAACAAACTCACTGCTATCCAGTTGATTCTGACACAGAGCAACCCTGTAGGACAAAGCAACATTGCCTTTGAGCTGCTGGTGCCTTTCATCCTCACTGGAGCAGACAAGGGCATCTGTCCCTGTGGAGTAACTGGTGTATTTTAACCACTGACCTTGTGGTTAGTGGTTCTGCTTGTAGGCCACCATGCTACCAGGCATGGTAGTAATTCATAGGAGGTCATTCATTTAGTCCAACAGAATACACTCAAACATTGCTGGGGCATCTGTTCATGTTTTTTGGTACATCATTTAGAGACAAATGAAGCTCCAAAGACAGACATTACCAAGAGAAAAAGTGACAACATTTTTTTTCTTGTCACTGGTCCATTTGAAATAAAAGGGGAGAGATGTGACATAGAAACAGGTTAGAAACAAGGTAGTGAATGATATCTTGCTTTCTTCAGCTCGCCTTCTCTTTTTTAACCTTAGTCGCAGGGGAAAAACTACCACTACTTCTGAGAAACACATTTGGGTTGTGTCCATATCCACTTGTTCACAGCAGGATTGTTTTCTCTCGTGCCACACTCAAGTCCAAATAAGTCACCCAGCTCACCCAAGCATTTCAAAACCACCTGGAAGCCTTAAATATTGCTGTGACCAAGCTCTTCGAATCTTGTAGGACAAAAATCAAGCAAAGAGAAGTCATCCGCAAAAGTCAACACTTCCATGTTCATCTTTGCAGAAGGCAGCTATATATTGACATTGAAAAATGTATCCAAAGTCCAAGATAGAGTTCTCTTTCATGCATAATTTCCAGATCTGATTTGCCTTTCAAATATGGTGCAATCTTTCAAGGAGTGATTTTGGCAACCTTTAGGGGGTGATAACAGTAAAAAGGGAAAAAAAAGTTGTGGAAATGATTTAATCGCTCAGGACTTTGAAGTGCCTATTAAAGTTATTTAGCTAACTCTGTATTTCTCCCTTCTTTCCCCCACCCCCAAATACGTAAGTATGGAAGTTTTCTAAATTGCTTTTCTTTAAAGCGCAGAGGTCATCACTTTTATGCGGTGGTGAGAAAATTTATTTCTTTACAGTTTTCTTGCTTCCATATGTTTTTCTTCAGAGCTCACCACAGTTACTTCTTTTCATCTTTTGCTAACAAATTTGAAGACGTTGTTTTCTTAACCCCCTTTTTTAAAAAAAACATTTTATGAAGGTGGCCCCTCTCTATGCTATAAATTTTTCAGTTGCTTTAAGCACAGCAGCAAACTACATGAGCATAAATCAGAGTTAAGGGAGGCAGGAAAGGAGAGAGAAGTAACATTTTAATCAAGTATTTGAAACTAAACATTGAATGAGATCTTTTATTTTGCATACATTTGCTCCTCGTGTGCATGAAGGAGCATATTGAGAAAGTCTTAAGCACTGAGGATTCTACCGAGCCTGCCCTCTCCGATGAATGGATTCATTTTCTAGTTGAGACGCACATACAAGAAAAAGCCCATGTCAGTACAAGAATGAGACTTTTTAGAGGCATTTATAGCCAAGTGGCTGAAAGTAGAAAGTTTGAAGGCAGTCTTCATGGGTTTCAATACCAGTACCACCACTAGCTCCGTCACCTCCTGAAAATAACATCACCTTGCCCCCACTGTGTCTCCATCTGTAAGAGAGGAATAAGAATACCATGTCAGGAAATGGATGCTGTTGTTGCTATATACCTTTGAGGTAGTTCCAACCTGTATTGAACATCAGAACCAAACGCTGCCCAGTCCTGTGCCATCTTCACAATCATTCTTATGTTTGAACCAGCCATTGTAGCCACTGTGTCCACCCATCTTGTTGAAGGTCTTCCTCTTTGTCCCTGCTTCTCTACTGTTTTGGAGTACTCAGGATATTTGCATTCTGAGATACCTGCCTAGAGCCAGATTGGCAGACTGAAGAAGCAGGAACTCTGCTTTTTGGAAAATCTTGAACTAGTGCTTATTTTCAGAGGCTACGGAATCTAGAGCCATGAGGAAAACCCCTCTCTAGGACTGAATGGTAAAGGAATCATGTGATAAGCTAAAATGCTTGCTAGGTGTCCACCTGGATTTACTACTATAATGTGTTAGTCCCGGTAGACGAGAGAAACAAATTCATAAACATGCACATGTGTTTAAGGGAGAGGTTTATATACAAGAGGAATGGAATATGGGGAAAGCATCCCAACTCAATCCAGTCCAAGTCCATCAGTCTGATAGTAGCCCATATGTCTGATACCAATCCATAAGTCCTCTTCAGACTCACAACGCACATGCAATGATGCCAGGACAATCACAGGCCAGTGGGTACAGAGACTTGTGCATCCAGTGGAAATAGAAGCATCTCAGCGCTGGCAGGGGTCTCCTTATACATCCTCCAGTTATCATGGTTCAGGATCCATCAGCATGCTGCCATGTGTCTCGTCAGCCAGTGTCTGCCAGGGACTGAGTCTTGTGTCTTGTCGCTAGAACGTCTCCAGGGGACTGAGCCATAAGTCTTTCCTCTCTAAGAGGAAGTACCGTGAGGTTTCCCAGAATTCTCTGGAGATAGCCATGCCCACACAGAGGTCTCATTAACTATCTCCAGATTGGCAGGCTAGACCCCACCCCTACACTCCCAATCCAGAAATTGACGTGATTACATGATTGCCACATCTACTTTTACCAAGAATTATGTTCTCTTTCAAGCACCGATCTTTTCCAATAGCATGTCCAAAGTATGAAAGACAGGGGTCTCACCGTCCTTGAAACTTTGGGGAAGTACCCATTAGCTAACACATACACACACACACACACACACACACACGGTGCTCAGAAGTGCATGGCACTGACTTCACATTTCTGGCTCCTGTTCAATCAGGTTTCTGCTCCTTTGCCATGTCCTTGAATGACTCTTTCTACTTTATCCTTTCTCAACTCCTCACTGTCATTCCTCTGGTACGCTTTAAGTCCAGTTCATCATCATGATGATGTGAAATGAGTTGTCCTCTTATTTAATGGCTTGTTTCATCTCCCTTGCCTCCGCAGAGTATACCAAACACAAGGACAGCTCTCTGAGGTCATATAAAAGAAGATAAAAAATATTGTTACCATAATATAGAAACCTTTACAAAGCAAAATTCTCACTTTGTGAAGCTGTGGGTTCCCATCACAGCCTCCATCCAGGACTGCGCACTGTTGAAGGCAGTGCTTCATCTCTTTAGCCCTCACGCCCCCACCCCTAAGGAATGTACCGCTCTCCAATTTGCACCTTGCCAAAATGGCCCCTCACACAATCTGAAGCAACTGAAATTGGGTTCACTCAAAATATTCTTTCAGTTTGGGGAACAAAAAAAAAGTTTGGAGGGGCAAGACTAGGGTTGCAGGATTGATGACATGAGATTTTCCATGGAAGTTCTCCTAGGAGAGCATTTTTTTTGCCCTGGAAGAATAGGCTGGTACATCGCTGTGATAGGGGGGAAAAATCCTTTGAGAAATGTTCCAGGTCTTTTTCTTACCAACACCCTGGTCTTTCTTTTGGCATTTTGAAGCCCTAGTTCATTGCTTGTTCTAGGCGGGGTATCCTGTCCAAAAAAAACAGAATTATGTCAAGTGGAGTGGAGCTTTCATAATATGTATATTCCAAATCTAGCAACTCACTCTGAATTAGTGGACACAGTGGCATTGCTTGGGAAGGTTCTCTCTGGTCACGGTGATTTTTTTTGTAAAAACAGTTTCACTTGAACCTCCTATTTTTTGTGTGGACCAATTACAGCAAACAGCAGGTGGCTGTGAAATTTTGTTTCCTGATCAGGAAAAAATACTGCAGAAGCCATTGTGAAGTTGAACACAGAGATGCAATGCTTGATGACAAACCTCATTCTGGGTGTCCATCAACTTCTCAAACTGATGAAAACATCAACTCATGGTGCATTTGGAGTTCATTCGACCAAGTCAGACTGTTAATCAAGCTTTCTATTTAGAGGTTCTTGAAAGATTGCATAAGAGTGTACAACAAAAAAAGGCCTGACTAGTTGCACACATGGAGATGTTTTTGCCACCATGACAATGCACTTACTCACACAGCCATCACAATGCACCAGTTTGGGGCAAAAAGCTGCATGCTTCTCTTGCCCCCCATACCTGACTCATCTGACCTTACTCAGTGAGTCTTCTTTTTGTTTCCACGAATGCAGAAAGGCATGAATGAACAGCAATTTGTTGATGTAGAACAATTGAAGAAAAAATGAGGAAGGTGTTTTTCACTATCCAAACAGATGAGTTTGAAAAATGTTTAGAATAATGGAATCACACACTTGACAAATGTACTAAGTGTAATGGAGAGTACTTTGAAGGTGATAAGATTGATTTGTTTTCAGAAAAATTTAATACATAGCTCTGAAAAAAAATTCTGGGTTTTTTTTTTTGGTGGGTATCCACTCATTTATTTAATGTTAAGTAAGAATTTGATATATGAATATTTCAATGTTAAATGTTATGGTAGTGGTTAGCCTTGATCTCTGTTTAAGAGCACATAAGAGATAGCATTGCCTCACACACATTTTCGAAGAATGGCTGAAGTCCTTCAGATACCTAAAGACTGCCCATCTTTAAGACTCAAGGCAGAGGGAAGGAATTTCAGGAAAGGAACTGTATCTCAGGGACAATACTTGTTTAAACCTCACAGTGATGACTTAAAATTGGTATGTAATCTCCACTTTCTGGTTCACTAAACAGAAACTGAGAGAGAACAATGTAAACTTGTCCAGAGACACAGAGGTGGTCAGTATCAGAGCTAGAAGTAAGTCAAGAACTAGTTTATACCTCCCCTTGCCCCTTGTACTGCACTTTTCCTGCTGAGGAGATTTCTCTAAGGACTCTGAAAGTAGAAATAGTATCTAATGCCAGAAATTGTTCTTCCCTGGTCTAATTTACCAGAAATATTGTTCTGTTATTTTCCTGTGCTTTAAAGAACAGAGCTGCATGTCACTCCCAGCTTCAGATAACAAGGAGACTTCTTTGGCTCCACTCCACTGGGTCATTTCAACAATCTACCCTTTTATGTGGGGTGCCTTGGTACAAACACAGGTCATACATTCCACAGTGCATGGAAAATCGAGGGGATTTTTCTGCACTCAGAGAATTTACACACTGACATCCCTATAATATTTTTCCCAGAGAGCCATTTAGTGTGAGGATGGAATTACTTCATCGTGGGCTTTTGGGTGTGTGTACTCCCCAGACTCCTTGGGAAGGGCACAATGGTAGAGCCGTTCTCAGCTCCATGTGCTCTCTTTGGGTAGGGCTGTTCAGGCATCCTTCAGAAACATTTGAAAATGTTTTTTTTTTCTAATAGATTTAAGAGGGTGCTTTCTTAATGGGTAGTCATGAGGGAAAGTGGGAAAGAAGGCAAAAGAAAAGTCATCCTTTTGAATGGTGCCTTATATTTAATTTTATCATTGTTTGTGTGGCAGCTTTCCCCAGCAATGGTTCAAAATGTCTTGCCACTATTCTCATTGTGAAATAGGGTCTTTGTACCTTCCCTTTGAAGCTTGATGAGTTCACAATTGCTTCTGCACACACATCACCTCGTTACTTCCAAGCTAGGTCGTCAAAGGCTTTCAGGCTGCCGTCCTCATCTCCTGGCACACATTCTTTCCAGTTCATTCTTTTGGAATCCAACTGCCAAGGTGAGGGAGAAGCACAAGCTACATGAGAATGTCAAGTACAGTTGCTCTCATGAACTGCCTCAACAAAGTCCAGCCTACACATGATCCCAAAAAAGGTGCCTGATACGTGAGTGAAAAGACATGCCCCTGCAATTTAAATCACCCTCACTTACTGGCAAGCTACTTGTCTGTCCATTTGTGTAGTGGCTTCTATGTTGCTCTGACGCTGAATGAATGATTTGTATGAATGCTTTAATGCTGGTATGTACAGTATTTTCTATAGCAGCAGAGTCACTCAAAGTGGTTTGTGCAGAACTTCCAAATCAGTGGTTTTCAGCCTGTGGGTTGTGACCCCTTTTGGGGTCGAGTAACTCTTTCACAGGGGTCATCTGCGACCATCAGAAAACATATCCGAAGGTCTAAGGAACTGAGATACCACTCTTCTATCGGTCTCCAGGTGGGCCCGCCCACATGCAGATACACCAACATACGAGTACCCAGCAAGAGTACTATCAACCATGCTACACCATGCTTCACGACATTTCATTTCTTTGTAATTAGAAATAAACATTTCACAATATATAATTACATATTGTTCTTTGTGATTAATCACTATGCTTTCATTATGTTCAACTTGAAAATACATCCTTCCCATCAGATAGGTACATGACGATTCAGAACAGTAGCAAAATTATAGATGTGGAGAGGCAATGAAAATAATTTTATGGTTGGGGGCCACCACAACATTAGAAACTGTATTAAAGGGTCATGGCATTAGGAAGATTGAGGTCTATTTTCCAAATGAAGAAAAGACTATAGAGAAGGAGTAAGCTGTTTGCTTTGAGGAATTAACCATTGGAAATATTATGGAGAGCAATGAAGCTCTGTGATACAGAGTGCCAGGAAATGAGCCCTTCAGGTGAGAAGGCCCTCAAAGCATGACTGGAGATACTGCCTCCCCAAAGTCGAGCCTTTCTGAATGAAGTGTAGAGAGTGAAGCATGCAAGACCTTCATTTGTTGAGGAGGCATGCCCCAAAGAGAGCCGAGAGAGCCAAAAGCATCTATTAATAATCATAACATGGGAGGTATGAAGAATGGCTCTAGGAACATTGAAAGTGAAAAGTGAAATGGAAGCCCTAAAGATTGATATTTAGACTTTTGAGCTGAAATGGACTGTGGTGGCCATTTATAATCAGAATCATGTGGTCTGCTTTTTCAAGGATGACAAATTCTAGAAAATATCACATACTGAGGGAGGAACAGATAAATCTGTCTAGGAAAAAAGTACAACCAGAATGTCCTTTAGAAGCAAGGATTGCGAGGCATCTTCTGATAGCCCATATTTTGACATGCTATCAGAAGAGATCAGACTGTTTATATATTTTCCCATTTTAATTTAGAGTAAGAGGAAAAGAGATTATTTTTACCTAACCTGTAAAAAAAATGAATATTGCTTTACTGCAGAAGACCCAAACACCACACCTGAAACTTTACATCTTGAACATTTTATGACTGAACTCCATTTTTTATTACCCATAAGTATAGGAACTATCCATCAAATTCATCCCTGCACAAGCACATTTCTGCATGATAAAATAGAAATAACCGGGCTGAGCCCCGGTGGTATAGTGGTTGGGTGCAGGACTATGGCTCACAGGGTTCACAGTTCCTATCCAGCGGCAGCACTCCAGAAGCAAGACTGGGCCTCCTACTCCCACCAGGGGGCAGTGATACCCACAAAAAATAGAAAGAACCAAGTAAGCGGGGTCTTCAAAGTATGTGTAGAATAATCTCATTATCTTTTCATTCCATTTTCCACCAAGTTTTCAAGATACCTTGAATTGTATGGGTTTACATGACTCAAGCTGGCTGTCTTGCTTGTGAATTCTGGTCAGCTTTGTTGGTCTTTCTAGTACTAAACTCTTTGGTGATATATTGTAACTCTGAACTTTATAAGCTTGCAGCTAAACTCTTATTTGGGGGGACCCAGGTGGTGTATTGGTTATGCTTGGGCTGCCATCTGTGAGGCCAGCAGTTCCAAACCAGAGCTTTTTTCTCCTGTTGCCATCTTGGAAACTCAAAAGACTGGTTCTGCCCAGTCCTATAGGGTCGCTCTGAGTTGCGGTTGACTTGATGGCAATGAGTTTGATTTTTCAGTGAAGGACAGGAACTGAGCCACCTCCTTTGTTTCTTTAAGACCTCGCTTTAGCAAAGGGTGTGGCTTAAGACCACATGCTTTCTTTCCCTTGTATATATAATGGTGCCACCACAGAGTTCTAACATAAATCATCTCACTGAAAAGTCAGATCTCTATTTATTGAATGAGTTTTGGTTGAAACAAGAAAGACCTGATGTGACTTTAGGACATTTTTGCCTTCTGGCTCTGGATCCTGAATTTGGCACACCTCTGTCCAACCTTTGACTTTTTGATTAACTGCACCCACCACGATGGTGTGAGATATGTTCTCAAGGTTCAGTGAGTTTCTGTGAGCCATTACAGTGAACTGTCAAACCCAAGAACATGAGGGAATGTACTCAGGGAGAAGTGAAGGGTTGGAACAGAATAGCCTCTTGGAAGACGTTTGGGACATGATGAATCCACAACTCCTTAGGACTGTCATTGTGAGTGTCATTGAATTGGTTCTTCCCTGTAGCAGCCTTCTGTCCAACAGAAGGACGCATCGCACCATCCTCACAATTGTTCTGATGACTGAGCCCATTGTTGCAGTCACGGGATCAATCCATCTCATTGAAGGCCTTCCTCTTTATTGCTGCCCCTCCATTTTGCCAGGTGTGATGACCTTCTCAAGGAACTGGTCTCCTGACAATATCTTCGAAATACCTAAGACAGAGTTTTGCCATCCTTGCCTCTGAGGAACACTCAAGCATTCTGTGAGTAGTCTGCTATTATTTCTTCTAAAAGAAATTATTACCAGCATTTGAACCATTTTTAATCTCATGTCACAATCTTGGAGAACAGTATAATCAAGTTCTTAGTATAGCTATTGAAAAATAGGAGAGATTTTTTTTCCTTAAATTTATTTTGGGCTTAGAAGTTTAGCCTTATTTCATTTAGTTGCATTCCTTTGAAGTCTTCACAAAGGCTAATTTTTTTCTATTTGGTGTTTATATTTACACAAACACATGCTGCGGGAGCTATATAATCTGGTGTCAACTTGAGATTATTAAGATAGGGAGCATTATACGAACCTCCAATAAAATGATTTTTTAAAAGAGTTAAGGGGTGGAGGTTATCCCGTCAAGCAGGTCGCGGTTTGATGACATCATTTGGAAGTGCTACAGAGATAAATCACTCACTGGAGGCAGGACACACAGACTCTCCTTGTGACACAGTTCTGTTGACAAGCCACATGGAGCTATACTGATAGAGCCAGAGCCTTGGAGCTGGAGGAGCCATGTGGAGACCCATGTCAGTGCTGAGATGCTTCCACCACCGCTCGATCCACAAGACTTTTCATCCACTGCTCTGTGATCTGTTTTCATTCAACATTATTGCATGGCTCTTTAAGTCTAACAATGAATCTATGTACTGGTTTCAGCATGTGGAGTGATATCAGACTTATGGGCATGAACTAGAATTTATGGACTAATATTGACCTATGGGGTAATATCAGACTTATGGATTTGATCTGGACTGGTATGTTTTCTTCAATTACAATTGTACAATTGCTCTTTCATATAAAGTTCTTTCTTACACACATATGAGTGTCTATGAACTTGTTTATCTAGTCAGCCCAGACTAACACACATGCATTTAATTACTTCTTTCACCCAACCCAATAATCACCCCTACAATGGAACCTAAACTTACTTGCAGCAATAAGTTGATTTTATTTATTAGAAAATCTATTTCTAAAAATTAAAATTACTGATGCTCTAAACCATCAACTGTCATCTATTTGGCTTCATGGATTAGTAAATACATATAGTTAATGTTTATTTTTGTATAGAGGTTATAAATATCATACAATTAAAAGCTTAAAATATGGAGCACAAACGAATAATTAAAAAGGAAAAAGTGAATATTTGCATATGAACAAAAGTGAAAAATTAAAGAACAAAGAGAATTTTATTCTTTCCCCAGAGAACTATTTTGTTATAATTCATTTTGAGAATATTACACTTCAGATCTATTTACTCTATCAAAGGCATTGGTCTCATAATTCTTTACAATCTGAAACTAGTTCTTGTAATGTACTCATTCAGGCTCATATGAGGTAGATTGAAAAATATACTGTGGGACAAAGTGATCTTCACAAATCAGAACACTATAAATCTCCTCTACATTGAATGCTGTTCGGTATAAAACTTTTCCAGAAAAGACAGACATAAAATCTTAGCTGTTTTTCCCCTTCCCCCTCTCCTCCCCCATGAACTTCCAATAAATTACAAATTGCTATTACCTCTTCATATCTTACACTCTCTAATGTGTCACTTCAGTCACACACACCCACACACACCCCGTTGTCTACACCCCAGAGAGGAGGTCACATGTAGATCTAAGAAATATGGGGAGTTGGAATTTACAAAATAAAGAACTAGAGGAAAGAGAGGAAGAAGAACTTATGCTGGAGTGGTTCAAGTATAATGTAGATGAATGTGGCAACACACGTACAAATATGTTTAATATGAATGATGTATTAGATGTTGTAAGAGTCCCCAATAAAATCTATATTTAAAAAAATAGCTTAGCTGTTTTATGAGCACCTGCTCTTTGTTATTAAATTATACAACCGTCAAAGCTGATTCTTATTCATTTTTCAATTTCCCAATATCTATTATGCTTGACTCATTCATTAATTCATTCAAAACGTTTCATGTACCATATTAGATAATGAGCATAATATACCATAATATTCCATTGGAATCTTCATTTTGAGCAAAAACATGAACATCAAAATATAACTACACAACTCCATATTGTGTAGTTATACTTTAATTAAATACAATTACTACGCAATTAGTTAAATACAATTAATATTTAATTTTGTACTTTTGATAAATGAAAAAAAGAAAAACTACAGACTAAGGGGAATTAGTCTATTCCATTTGGGAAGGAAAAAGACTAAGATGGAGAATATGACACACATCTTAAAATCTTAAGGATGCATAAGATTAGTCAGATGTAGTGGATGAGAAGAAGGGTAAAATGATTTTAGGCAAAAAGTAAAGCGGGCTGAGCCCCAGTGGCGTAAGTGGTTGAGTGAGGGACTGTAGCCCACGGGCTAGGCAGTTCAAATCCAGTGGCAGCTCTCAGGAGCGGCACTGGGTAGCGCCCATGACCACTAGAGGGCAGTGATGCCTCCCCACCCCCCCCAAAAAAAAGAAAGAAAAGAAAAGCATATGTGTAGACCCACATTTGGCAGATAATGCTACTTATTGAAAATTTGGTGTTTTCAGTAATGATGGAGACTTGGAGTAGGCCATAGCAATTTCTAGTGTTGTAATTCAATCTGCAACGACTTTAGGAAGATTTAATTCTTCATTGATTTTCTGGAATCTTTTGTAACCCAAGAGTCCCAAATACAGAATAAAGACTTTGTGTAATTATACCATTTTATACTCGTTTCTATTGTTTCTATTATATGTTCTTGAAACACAAAGTAACATGAAAAATGGATAAAAGGTTGAAATTTTCAAGGAGTTTGTCTTGCTTGGATCCACAATTAGTGCTCCTGGAAGCAGACATCAGGAGATCAAAGAATGCCTTGTATTTGGATAAAGGTGCTGTATCACACATCTTTAAAATGTTGCGAAGCAAGGGTATTACTTTGAGGACTAAAGTGCCCCTGACTCAAGCCATGGTATTTTCAATCACTTCATTTACATGTGAAATCGGACATTGAAATAAGGAAGACCAAAGTAGAATTGATGCATTTGGAGGATGGTGCTGATGGAGAATATGGAACATACTGTAGACTTCCAAAAGGACAGACAAGGCTGTCTTGGAAGAAGTACAACCAGAACGTTCCTTAGAGGCAAAGATGATAAGACTTTTTTTTCTTTTTTTTTTATTTTTGTGGCATCACTGCCCTGGTGGAAGTAGGAAGCCCAGCCTTCCTCTCAGAGAGCTGCTGCTGGATTCAAACCGCCAACCCTGTGGGCCGTAGTCCTGCACACAACCACTAGGCCACCAGGGCTCAGCCTAAAAATGATAAGACTTTATCTCACATACTTTGGACATGTTGTCAGAAGAGAGCAATCTCTGGAGAAGGACATCAGGCTGGCTGAAAATAGAAGCGCATCAAAAGAGAGGAAGACTTCCACAAGCTGGATTGACACTGTGGGGGCCACAATGTGCTCTATACATCACAGGAACAATTGTGAAAACAAGGCAGGACCACGCAGTATGAACAGGCTTGCCATAAGTCAGAACCAACTCAAATGAATCTAAAAACAACCAACATAAGAGTCATGGTTTGCAATTGTCTATGTCTCAATCAATAGTCTAAAAATTTTCTGAAAAATACATACTTGCAATTTTGTTTTTGCTTGTCTTTGTTTCCAGTTATATCAGCTCACAACACTTTTAGGGAACCAATTAAAAAAATGTTTCCTCTGTGTCAAATAATGTGGAAATAACCTCATAAAATCCATTTGAAAATTGGGACAAAAAAGATTAACTCACTTCCAAGTGATCTACACAAAGAGGGATATGGATTTGTCCTGTGATCTCTGAATTGTTTTAATAACCTTAATGGTAATAGAGCATGAATAAAAGTTATAATCATGTGTAGGATGATAAAGAAGCTCACACTTGTTTTCAATTTATGATAAAACTTTTGATCACAGACAAAATAATTTTTGTCTTTTGATAACATAAAACAATGGGGTCTACAGCTACTTTATTTTCACCTGGATTTTATTTTTTACTCAATTTTTATTGAGTTAATTTTTACTGACTCATAAGGTTTTTGCTAGGAGACCTAAAAAGAATACTAGAATGCCTTTGAATCCCAGCATTAGAAAGAAATACTGACAGTATCTTGGACTACCAGATAAATGAAAAGTTTGTCTTAGAAGAAATACAACCAGGAAACCATTAAAAGCAAGAAAGGAGAGATTTTCTCTCACGCAATTTAAAAGCATTATCCAGAGGGAAAAATCCATGGAAAAAATCCATCCTGCTTGGCAAATAGAGAGTTAGCAGAAACATGAAGGCCCTCAACAAGATGAATCCACATAGCGGTTGTAACAGTGAGATCACACAATGATCACGGAATGATTCCAAGGATGGCAAAGGAACGAGCCGAGTCCACGCTGTTGGGCATAGGGTTGCTGTGGGGTAGAATTAACTTCATGGTGCCAAGCAACATCAACAAGTTTTCTTGATCACAGTAGCTATTACAATAAATTTTCTCTCCAATATATTAACTTCTAACAGTCTCAAACAGAGGAATATGAATAAGAACATAAAACAGTACTTCTTGCTGCATTTTCATGACCCAACAAATTTGCACAACTTATGCATATACTTCAAGTGACTCTTTAGAACAAAATTAAGTGACCACAGTCATCATTGCAATGGTAATTTTATTCCATTAATTCATCAACTACTATGAGCAACCTTTTCATTAAAACCAAAAGCTAAATTCAAGAAACAAGACACATTATTTCTCTACTGAAATATCTCACAGCCTTCTGCTTATTATAACTCAAAGGGAGGTCATTTACAGAAAAACTATATGGATATTATCATCAAGAGCTGTACAACTTGGTGATACTAGATGAGATATTATCAGAAAATAATGATAGATAACTATGTATTTGTATATTATGTTGGTAAGTACTCAGTATTTCTCAAGCTAAAAGAAGAAAATGTTCAAGTCTTGGGTTGCAAAACTGAAGAGCTTTATGATTAAAATACTAAACAATGCAGGAAGCATCAAGAGAAGATGTCGCTATATCAAACAGAATGATCAATGCAAAAAAAATTTTTAATTAAAAAAATAAAAGAACTGATCAATTCTCAGCCATTTCAGGAGGTTGCATGGATCTGCAGGAAAAAAAGAGAAGATTTTCTACTCTATAAAGATTTACTACTACTAAAGAATTAGTCTCAGAAATTCACAGGAGGAAATTCTACCATGAACAGTATGGTCAGCATGAATTGATATCAACTCGATGGCAGTGATTTTGTTTTGTTTTATTTTATCCTGTGCCTTCTCTCAATAAAACACTTATATCAAAAGTATTAATTGCAATTATGGATCCTGACCCAGATGTCAATAAACAGACTGAAACCTGGGTATCATATAATCAATAACAACAGTACACAGTTAAAATTTCATATAGATATAAAAGTGATTGACAGAGAGTATGTTAATTGCCTAGTGCTTTTGTAACAAATCACCACAAATTAGATAGAGTTATAGATTTATTTTCTCTTATTCTAGAAGCTAGAAATTTAAAACCAGTGTTTCAGTAAGATTGGAAGAAAGGTAATGCTAATTGTTAGTTGTAGTAGAAGAAGAAGCAAAGCTGGACCTTTTCACTGAGGGAAGAAGAAGAAGAAGAAGAAGAAGAAGAAGAAGAAGAAGAAGAAGCAACAGCAAAGCTGGACCTTTTCACTGAGGAGAAGCCACGATGTCACAAAAGCTAAGCATTCAGCACTAACGGCAAGTTTGGCTACTGGAGCCCACCAGCTGCGTTGTAAGAGAAAGACGGAGCCATCTGCCTTTGCAAATACCAATGGTCGAAGAAACCTTACAGGGCAGCTCCACTCTGTCCTAAAGTGTCACTGTGGGTTAAAAGCAACTCCTTGGCAATCTATTGGCTATTTTTAGATTTATTTACAGTTGATTTGACAGCATGCGTAGAAATCTCCAAAGATGCTTCATTGAAAGCTACTAGAACTTATAGATGATTTCAGTAAACTGTCAGGGTACAAGATCAATATAAAAAATCAGTTGACTTTCTCGAGGGTAACAAAGAGTACTCTGAAAAAGAAATAAAGCAAGCAATTTGCACAAAGATAAAATGCAGTGGTGCCTCCACTGTGTAATGGCTCCAAGTTAGAACTTTCCACTACTCAAAGAAGAATGTTTAAAAATTGTGTTTTGCTCTGTGTTGGAAACTTTTCTAGATAGCTGAACTGAAAATCCTACTTAGAAAAAAATCTGTACTGCCCAAGAGTGTCTTAGACATTGCATCGCCTGGTGGGGAGCACCCAGGGTCTTAAAGACTTGTTTTCCAACATGCAGCCATCTATGTGAAACACCAATTAAGTCCACATGGAAGAATCCCACCAACATCAGTCACTGAAGGATTGTAATCAGATCATCTGAAACCGATGGAGGGAGTAGTATCAGAGTCTAAATTGTGAACATCTGGTTTGCTAGGGGTGCAAGTCCATGATACATTTGTGGGACCTACATGAGAAAGAAGACTCTGGTGATCTCCGTCCATTCATACTAGGGGACTGGGACAAAAGAGGATACTACCCATAGTGCACTGGAGAGATGACTGCAAAGATCGAAGTGACAAACCGAGTCACTGGATGGATTCTCCTTCTGACGCACTTTGGGCCTGAGATCCAGGATGGATGAACCTATAGGAACAGCAAGTAAAATAAGGTTTCGGGGTGGGGGTGGGGGTTACAGTGGTGATGGTAGCTGTGCATAAAATGGTGATGATGTCAAAGAGTCCAATAATGTTTTGAAACTAGTTGTGGTAGCAAAAGGACAATCCTGCTTGATGTGATTGAACTATGGAACAATGTGATAACTGTGTTATGTCAATTTCCAATAAAATGGTTTTGGAAAAAAAAAGACAATGCCTAACTGCCACTCTTGCTCAAACAATATACAGTGTTTGTGTTAGTGGGTTAAAGCATTTGCTATTAGATCCAAAATAAACAAACAACAATAAAAAGCTTATTGAGAATCAGGGGGTTCAGAGCAGAGACCCCCAAACCCATCTGTAGACAATAGGACATCCCTCAAAGAAGGGTCACAAGAAAGGAGTGAGTTAACCAGGATGCAGTATAGCACTGATGAAATGCAAAATAAGGTTCTGATTCCTTGAGCCTTTCTCACCACCCATCCTCTACCCCCCACTACCATGACTCCAACCTTCCTTTTCACTGCGGGCTAGACCAGGTACAGATAAGAGATAGGAGCTCATGACACAGGAATCCAGGAACAGGGGTGGGAGTAGTGATACCAGGAGGGTAGGGGAGAAGTGGGGAGCAGAGGTGAGGAAGGGAGGAAGAAGGAACCAAATGTGAGGTTTGACACATAACCACACACACATACATATATACCCAGCAGGACAAACAGCAGAAAACGTGGGGGGGAGGGAAAAGACAGCTGTCAATGTGAGATAGAATAATATTAATAATTTATGATTTATCAAGGGCTCACAATGGGGGAGGGGGAGGAAGGGAAAAAAGAGGAGCTGATACCAAGGACTCAAATAGAAAGTAATTGTTTAGAAAATAATGATGACAACATATATACAAATATGCTTGATACAACTGATGTGATAAGAACTGTAAGAGCTCCCAGCAAAATGATCTTTTAATAAAGTAAAAAAATTGCTATTATGCTTTTTCTTTTTTTATAATTCATCTAAGTAAAATAACATGATCTTGGCTCCAAAGAAGCGTTGCAATATCAGCAGTAAAGATAAAAGGAAAACTGTGAACTGTGATAGAATTAAAGGATGAAATCATTGTGAAATGTGAACCAGGTTATTTGATTTGGTGGCTGAATACAACATGGGTAAGTTAACATTATCAGCCTTATTCTATTCTTTTAATTCATGGGGGGGAGCAGTTATGATTAAGGCAGCTAATGTAGCAAAAAGTATGAAATGGATAACCATGAAATACGGAACCCAGACCCAGATCATTAAAGAGGTTGAAAAGCAACTGCTATTTTGGATATATCAGAAGCACTGGATGACGTAGTGTATCTGAGACAGTGATGTGCGAGAAGGCTGCAAGCTGCAGAGTCCTTTCAAGTCCTGGGGAAAGGAATTGGTATGTGTCATTTGGGGGCCTCAAAACCAATGGTTTGACTTACCACTATTTTTTGTGGGAAAAGATATGCTCAATTTTCAAACTTTTCAGTGTTGGAATATGAATTTGGAACAGATTGGATTTGACAACAAAAGTGTCTCTGTATTTAGAAATAAAGCTAACTGGGGACATGAAAAACATTTTAAGAAGTCTACCAAATAGTACTACAAGAATCCTACATAGACACACCTAAATGGAAAAACATGCCAAACTTATGAATAGGAAGATTCATTCTATGTTTTGAAAGTGTCAACCCTACTCAGATCAGTCCAAAATAGAGTAAAATCCCAGTCCAAATTCCATAATCATTTTTAACATGATGGAAACATTAATCATAAACCTTATTTTGGGAAGGAAATAGACTCAGATGAACAAAGCATTTTTGAAAAAAGCAAAAGAACAGCACAGAAGCTCTCACACTCCCTGATCTCTGATGGCAGAACTTGCTATTGGTGCAATGTCAAACACATAGATCAGTGAAGCAAAATTAAGAATCTAACAATAAATCCATTTGTGTATGTGTGGGAGCTCCAGTGGTATTGGAGTGCTATCTGAAAGGTCAGCAGTTCAAAACCACAAACTCCTCTGAGGGGTAAATACAGGGCTCTCAACTCCCATAACAGTCTCAGCAACTCAGAAGGACGTTGGACCCTGCCTGCCCTGTCGGGTTGCTATGTGTCAGGCCCAACTAGATGCCAGTGAGATATGAACAGTAGATCCTCAGTAAGAGTTCAAAATGCATGAAATGTGGACAAGACCTTCTCTAAAAAATGGTGCTCATGATACTTGGTATCCATTGGAAAAGAAAAGAAAGAAAGAAGATCAATACCTTCTGCCATATACAAAAACTAATTGATCAATGACCTAAACCAAAAGCCTAAAATGTTGGAAGCAAAAAAAGAAGTGCTATGAAACCCAATGCATTACATACACAGAATACCTATGGTGAAGTCAAATAAATATTTATGGCTCTTCTTTCCATTTTTTTATAACTCTCACCTAATGATTGGGTTGGACCCTACAAATACAGTGCAGAGGTCTCTACCTCATGATTGGTCAGTTTTGCCATTCCTCAGTGTATAAAAGACCTATTTCAGAAGCAGAGAGAGAGAATACTGGGACTGTCAAAGAACAAATCCACCAAGAGGGCACATTCAAAATTCCTCCCTATAGTTGCAAAAGCAGTGGAGGCCCTCCCACACCAGTACCAGGGGCCAAACCAGGAAGATGAGGAGACGGAGCAGAGAAGCAGCAGGGAGCCTATGAGCTCCTGAAGCAGAGTCGGCAGCAGACTTCTGGGCTCACAGAGGCAGAGGCCAAAGGACAGCATGACTGAGAAGCTGAGGATGAGAGATTCACTTAACTGCTAGCTTGTGGCAGTCATGAGCTTACGTTAATTTTATGATTGAGATGTAGGGGTGGAGTCTAGCCTGTTAATCTGAAGATAGCCATGGAGTAACCAATGAGGCCTCTATGTGGGCATGCTTTCTCCTGAGACTTCTTGGAAATCTCGTGATATTTCCCTCAGGAAGATCAGAAACTATCTCCCTAGTTGTTGGTAGTTAGTCTCAAAGACGATGAATCACAGACAAGACAAGATGGCAGCATCTGAGATGCTGGAGAAGCCGGCAGAGAGACTACATGGCTTTGCCCTGTTGAAGCCAGACCTCTGAAGCTGGAGCAGCCACATGGTGACCTCTGGCAGCGATGAGTTGCTTCTGCCACCACGGGATGCTTTGATGGACCTTGAGCCCTGAAACAAGGAGCCATGGGGAGACCCCTGCCAGCGCTGGGATTCTGCACCCACTGACCTGTGACTTTGTGAGTTGGAAGAAGACTTTATAGACTGATTTCAGGCGTATGGGTTGATATCAGACTTATGACTTTGAACTGGACTGGTCTGGGATGTTTTCTCAATATCCTGTTCCTTTTCCCTATGTCAAATGTGTGTCAATGAATTTGTTCCTCTAGTCTATCCAGACTAACACATACCTGAAGGCTATTCTGAATGTTTTTTGATCCTGGCTTGTGCTAACTTTCCTAAAAAAATGCACCAAATCATGATAGTGTTCATGAGTTTTTGGCTTGTTTGAGATGAACTTGCCACTGATGACTCTGCCTCTATTGAAATTTTCCTTTTTTATTTTTTTGAACCACTCAGACCATTATTTAAGTTTTCAGGAATATAGAGCATTTTTTAAAAGAAACATTATATATAAAGCCCACCTCAAGGAATGAACTCAATGACAAGATCCTATTCAACCTTCCATATATATACATGGTTCCTTTTCCATCCCACCCACACATCCATCCTCTCTCCCAATTCAACAACCCATCCGTCTCCTCTCCACATTGTGGGGGTGTGCTGTGCCCATTGTGCTGGATTATTGAACCCAGCAGAGAGGCAAAGTGCCATGGGAGAGACACTTGGCATCAAATGGAAGATACAGACATGGCTGACTTCTCTCTTATAGCAACTGGCCTTGTTTTGGTGTGGTGGTGGTTTATTTTCCCTGTGTATCTGAAAGCAATCAGATATGGCCTCTAAGTCATTTGTTCAATAGGAAGCATAGCTTAAAATGTATGAAAGAGAAGAGTAGTGGCTAGCTGACTGGGATTTCCTAAGAATTAAACACATGATCATTAAAAGACTTCACTAAAAGAATGAAAAAAAAAAGAAATGACAAATTAGGGGGAACATTGGGCTACTACGTATCTGACAAGGATGTTGTTGTTGCCGTTAGGTGTCAAGTTACAGTGACCCTGTGTGCAAGGGAATGAAGTACTAACTAATCTTTCACCAACCTCAAAATTGTTACGTTTTTTTGTGGGGGAGGGGCATCACTGCCCTCTGGTGGTCATGGGAGCTACCCAGCCTTGCTCCTGGAGAGCTGCTGCTGGATTTGAACCTCTAAGCCAGTGGGCTGCCTTCCCGCACTCAACCATTACGCCACCAGGGCTCAGTCCCAAAACTGTTATGTTTTGACCTATTGTTTCATCCACTGTGTCAATCCATCATATTAAGGGCCTTTATTCATTTTCACTAACACTTTCCTTACCAAGCATGATGCTGTTTTCCAGAAACGATTCTAACTTGATAATGTGTCTAAAGGTTATGAGATGAAGTCTCACTACCATAGCTTGGAAGGAGCATTCGGGCAGCATTGCAAAGACGGCGCATTGAGGACTGAGGTGTACCTGACTCCCACAACGCTACTTTCATTCACCTCATCCGTGGGCGAAATTGCAACCTACGATGAATAAGGAAGGCAATGGCTAGTTTTTTAAAATTATAGAAAGCCTCAAAACCTCAAAGGCACAATGCCAATCCAATGTAAAAATGAGCACAGGATACAAAGGGACAGACATTTCACTGGAGAAGACAGTCAGCTGGCCAACAAAGACACGAAAAGGTGCTTCCAAAGTTACTCGCCAAAACAACAAATGAAATGCCATCTCACCCAGAGCAATAATGGCATTAAGCATTGATCAACTGAAAACAAAACAAAACAGACAATAACAAATGCTGGCAAGAAAAATGAGGAGATTGGATTGCTTAGATACTGTTTGCCAGACTGCAAAATTGTGCAATCACTCAAGAAAATTTAACTTTTCCTTTAAAAGTTAGAAGTGAAAATACCATATGACTCAGCAACTCCACTCCTACATATGTATCACAGAGGAAGAAGAGCAGTGTCATAAACATACCAGATCACTCTTATAAAAAGCCAAGAATAAGCTTGCACAAGGAAAGCCACATTCATGGATGGTTATCCGGCAGGAGAGGGAGAAGGAAGGAGACTAGATAGTAGAAACGAGTTCATCTTTTTTGGGAGGTTTGGGGATTAACTTTTTTTGTCACTTGGGATTCTAAGTCCATTTCAGTTTAATTTCTGTCTTTAAAATTTTTTAAGAAAGAAAGGTGTTTGGTTTTAAAATACCACGGTATATTTACCGACTTTATCTGAAGAAATGAAATCAGCAAGACTATCCTGTTACACTCTTCATATATGTGGTTCTCTTTCTTCCCCTCATCCTCACCCTTCCACAAAAGGGGAAGACAACACATAATAGGAGGAAATTGACAAAAAGTAACCAAGGCAAAGTGCACGAGGACCAACAAAGCCACACTAAATGGTTAAAAAGGATGCTGGTGGTTTAATGGGTTATGTGTGGGCCTGTTAACTACATTGATGGTTCAAATTCATCAGCTTCTCCTCTATCTAGTTCTATAACGATGTGCAGCATCAGAACGCCTTGGTGGCAGTGGGGTGGGGTACTGTAAATGTTATAACATTAATAATCATACAAAAGAAGAAATAACTAAAAATACTGTGTGAGTAGACAAATAGGTAATCACATATGTTCAATAGAGGAGGGAGGTGGTATGAGACTATACCCACATGTATATATACTGTTGCTGTGAAAATTAATTCACTATATAAACTTTAACCAAAACACAATACATGCTTTTTAAAAGACACATAATGGAGATAAAGGAGACGACATTTTTATTGTAATAGTTGTATGTCATGAGACAAAATACAAATTTTTTAAAAAGGGGAAATAAATGAGAGTATATGAAATGACTTCACCTAGGGTGAGATGGCATTTCACTTTACTTCAATCCACAATTGATGCTCCAAGAACCAGCAATAAGGAAGTCTAAGGAGGAATTTCATTGGACAATTCTGCTGCATAAGACCTCTTTAAAGTGCTAAAGAGCAAAGATCACTTTGAGGACTAAGCTGTATCTAAGCTATGGTAAATTTAATGATTTCATTCGCATGTGAATACTATACATTAAATTGGGAGAGTGGCAGAAGAATCCAAATTATGGTTTGGGTGGATAATATTGAAAGTACTACACACCACCCCCTACCTGCCCCCCCCCAAAAAAAAAGTGCTCTTTAGAGGACAGCACTGAAACTACAGCTTGGGGAGAGGGACACTTCTGATTAGAGCACACAGGAGAAACGAAAAGAGATGGAGAGGGCAGGGAGCAAATTCTGACCCATCAAGCCCTGAGGATGATATTTCTGCTCAGAGCAGACAGTGCACAAGAGAGGACTATAGGACCAGCCCTACCATGAGATACAACATCCTCACTGAACCATAGAGCTACCAGGGGACAGTGCTGCAGTGTGGGACCTGTGCCCAGCCCGACCCTCTCATGCTTGGGGTGAAACACTGAGGGCAAGTAACAGCATGGGAAGCAAAGTGATGAAATCCCCAGGGAATACCAAAAATAGACCTTCAAGATAGAGTGTGGCACTCCATCATCCTTGACTGGAAAACACTCATAAAAGCCAGTAAATGGAACTTGAACTATTTATAGGCATTTCCATTTTTGTCAGTGGCAATTTTTTTGCTGTTGTTATTTTTTTTAATTGTTGCTGTTGTTTTGTTAGTTTTGACTTCCTTTGTTGTTCTGTTTGGCTTTGTCTGGATTTTGCACTTATTGTCTCTGCAGGTCTATCAAGATAAGATAGGTGGGATAAACAAAGCAGAGGGGATCAGAACGGGACCGAAAGGTATGGGAGAAGGGTAGGTGGGAGAATGGAAGGGGGAGGGGAACCAACCTAGGGACAAAGGAACAACAAATGAACCAAAATCAATGGTGAGAAGGGTGAGGATGCCTAGTGGGGCTAATCAAAGGTAATGTAGCAGTGAGGAATTACTAAACCCCGAGGAAGACCGAACATGATGGTGGGATATGAGAAAGTAAAGTTAAATAGAGGAAAGAACCAGGAGACAAAGGACATTTATAGATGCCTAAATACAGGCATGTACACATGCAAATATATTTATATTTAATGAGAGGGGAATAGGTATATGTACTTATATCTATTAAGAATTAAACTTGCAGGTGGACTTTGGGCCTTGACTCAAATACTCCCATAATACAAGAACATTTTTTCTAATGATCCAGTATTCTGTGATGCTCACCTTCCCAACATGATCACTGAAGACAAAAAGAGTGCATAAGCAAATGCAGCAAAGAAAGTTGATGGTGCCCAGCTATCAATAGATACAGTGTCTGGGATCTTAAAGGCTTGAAGATAAACAAGCCATCATCTAGCTGAGAATCACAAAGTCCACATGGAAGAAGCCCACCAGCCTATGTGATCATGAGGTGTTGAAGGGATCCGGCATCGGGCATGTAAGACATAGAAAAAAAATGATTCCCAATGGGACTTGATGGGAGTTGGGGGGTGGGGAGGTGGGTAGGGGGGGTGGTGGGGGAGGTGGGCATGGAGTGAAAGACCAAAACCCATCTGTAGACAATTGGATATTCCCTTACAGAAGGTTCACAAGGAAGAAAAGGGTCAGTTAGAGTGCAGTATAGTACCCATGAAACACACATCTGTCCTTTAGTTCCTTAATGTTTCCTTCCCCCCAATATCATGACGTCAATTCTACCTTACAAATTGGGTTAGACCAGAACATGCACACTGCTACAGATAAGAGCCTGAAACACTCAGAATACATAAACAGAATATACATACAGAATACATATACAGAATAGATAAACCCCTCAGGAACAACAATGAGAATCGAAATATCAGGAGGATTAGGGGAAAGTGGGGCGAGAAAGGGGGAATCAATCACAAGGATCAACTATAACCCCCTCCCGGGCGAATGAACAACAGAAAAGTGGCTGAAAGGCAACAGTGGATGATTTAAGATGTGAAAATAATAATCTATAACTTATCAAGAGTTCACGCATGAGGAAGGGAGAAGGAGGGAGAGGAAGAAAAGATGAACAGATATAAAGGGCTCAAGTAGAAAGAAAATGCTTTGAAAATGATGATGGCAGCTTATGTACAAATGTGCTTGACACAGTGGACGACTTTTCAGATTGTGATAAGAGATGGAAGAGTCTCCAATAAAAGTATTTAATTTAAAAGAAAGAAAGAAAATACCACAGATGGCTGCAAGAGCAAGCAAACTTGACTTGGTTGAAGTCAATTCATAAAGTTCCTTCAGATGGCAAGTCTTCGTCTCACATATTTTGATTATATTATTGGGAGGAACCAGGCATGTGAAAGGACATCATTTGTGGTAAAGCCAGGGTTGAGTGAAAAAGAAGACCCTTAATGAGGTTGACACAGAGGCTGTGACAACAGCTCAAACAATTGTGAGGATGACTAAGGGCCAGTGAATCAGAACAGACCTAAGGACACATGAAACCACATCTAACCACAACATATGAAAAGGTGAAAAAGAATAAGCACATGTTCCTTCTGAATGTTCTGAGGGAGAATCTATACCACGCTCCTCTCGTAGTTTCTGGTGATGACCCACAATCTTTGACATTCTCTGACTTGTAGCAACATAAATCCGATCCCTGTCTCCGTGTTCATGTGGTCGGTGTCTTTTCCTTTTTTACCCCTTTTTCCCTAAAGATATGAATATTTTTGGATTAAGACTCAACCAAGGTAAGTATAACTTTTTTTTTTAACTCATTTCCTTTGCAGAGACTCAATTTCCAAGTCAGGTCACAGTCACCTATATTCAGACTTAGAATATCAACACTTTTTTTTGGGGGGGGGATGTAACAATTTTTCAGGGGGACACAATTAAGCCCCAAGTCACTATCTGTTCCTACATCACACTTCAATGTTCATGTTCAATGTTCATACTTTAATACAACGTCTTCTTGTACCATTTTCCCCATACAAAAGAAAAGACCTGACCTTGAGTGAAACTAGGACACCCAGCATTAGCGCTGGACTTTGCTTTCCTCAGTATACCCAGAGGCCTCCCTGTCTGCTGCCATACTCCTCCTTGTGCAGCTGCTTGATTTTTTTCCTTTGCATTTTTCTCTCTCAACGACTTGGGTCTTGGCTGCCTGCCAGCCTGCTTCGAGACCAGCATGCTGAGTTGGTGCCACTGCACATTTGTTTTTGTACAAAATCATCCAGAGAAGATGGATTTCCCTTTTTTTTTCTTTACACAAAGGCCTCCTCCCTTAGCGAAACTGGAGAAGGTTTTCAACCAGTGCCTACATGCTTTAGCTGCTTTAGAATAAAACCGCTCCCCAAAACCACTGTCTTACAATCCTGTTATCCTGACACTGATCCTTTGTATCACTCACGAGCTGAGCTAAAGGCGCTTGTTCAGAAGAAGGATCTTTATTTTGATTGACTATGCTACACAATCTCTTTTCACAGCTGCATCGTTTTGCCAATCTAATATCAATGCATTAATTAACAGATTGGCTCCATCAAGCAGATGTTGACTCAAAGGGACCCTTTGAGTCAGGGTAGAACAACTCTTGTGAGATTCTGAGACTGTACTAGAGTAGAAAGACACCCCCACCCCCCATCCCACCCCTGTTTTTTTCCCCTCTTGCAGAGCAGCTGGTAGTTTTGAAATGCTGGCCCTGCCAAACACAGCTCAACTTATAAACATGAAAGTAGGCACTTTCATTGTTGTTAGATGTTGCCATGGCATTGGGTCCAAGCCATAGTGGCCCTAGGGACAATAGAAAGGACTACTGCCTGGTCCCATGCCCGCCTTGTAATTAACACTAGGATTAAGCCCACTGATGTAGTCACAGTGTCCATTTATCGCTCCCTCATTTCCACCACCCTTCGCTTTACCAAACATGATGTCCATCTCCAGGGACTGCTCTCACCTAAAAATATGTCCTAAGTATGTAAGACAAAGTCTTGCCATCCTTGCCTCTAAGGAACATTCTGGCTTTACTTCTTCTAAAACAGATCCATTTGTCCTTTTAGCAGTCCATGGTACTTAAAAGGATTGTCCTGCAGCACCACAATTCAAATGCATTAATTCTTCTTCTGTCTTTCTTATTCAATGTCCACCTTTCACATGCATATACCGCAGGGGAAAATGCCATGGCTTGGGTCAGGCACACATTAGCCCTCAAAGCAACATCCTACTCTTGAATATTCTAAAGAGATCTTGGGGAGCAGATTGTCTCAGTGCAGTATGTCTTTTTGGTTGCTTGACTGCTGCTTCCATAAGCATTGATTGAGGATCCAAGCAAGGCAAAAAACTTTGACAAATTCAATTTTTCCCCATTTATCCTAATATTACATACCAGTCTATTTATGCAGATTTTGGTCTTCTTTATACTGAGTCATAATCTCTATTGAAAGCTGCAATCCTGAATCTTTATCAGCAAGTGCCTCAAGTTTTCCTCCCTTTGAGCAAGCAAGGCTGTGTCATCTGCATACCACAAATTGTTAATAATATTTCCTGTCATCCTGAAGCCTTAGCCTTTTTCACATAATCCAGTTTCTCTGATGACTTATTCAACATACAGATAAAATAAATATAGCGAGAGGATACAACCCTGCCTTACACCTTTCCTGTTTTTAAACGATGTAGAATTCCCTTATCCTATTGCACGACTGCCTCTTGATCCATATACAAATTCTACCTGGGCACGATAGCGTGTACTGGAATTTCCTTCTCAAGGCTTTCCATAATCTGTTATCATTGAAAAGGCAAATGGGTTGGCCTAGTCAATAGAATACATGGAAACATGTTTCTCTTAGTCTCTATTTTGAATCAAGATCCATCTAACATCAGCAATGAGAACAATTATCAGTTCCCAAATATTTAATGATATCTCATTGAATTAGTTATTTTGAGTTCCTCTGAATTATACATTAATATTTTCCTGGTGTGTAATGACAATGTCAATAAAATAGTAAACTTTTATATAAAGGAGGTTGAGTTCCCAGATGGTTTGATGTTACAGGATATTATCCACTCTTTCCTGAATTTGGTAAAATCAAGGGATACAGGTAGCTGTCCCACTACCAGATAACTTCAGAAAGCATTCAGACAGAAGTAGAGAGGCAGTCTATATACCAGTAATAAGGATAGCTAATTAACTTTTGCCTTCTAGAACCCTTGTAATTTTGCACAGATGGCAATGTTTATTCTTTATTTTAATTATTATCCAGTGTGTGTGTGTGTGTGTGTGTGTGTGTGATTTCCCTCTTGAGACTATGTTCCTGTGACCTCCAGCTCTGAGACTCATTGTCTCAGGGTATTTGATGATGGCTAACATTGTCTCACGGCATGTGGTGATTCATTCCTAACTTTGCACCCCACATGCTGTATTTGAAAAAAAATCACTGCAATCTACTCAATACTGACTCTTGATGACCTCCTGTGGGTCTCTGAGACTTTGACTAATTATGGGAGTAGAAACCTCAGTCTTTCTTCTAAGGAGCTTCTGTTGGTTTTGAACTTTTGAGAATGTAGCTCACAGCCTAAGGTGTAACACCTTGCTCTGCTATAGTCATGGGTATAATTTGCAGAACAGATTAAAATATCATCTGCCCAAACAATTTATTATCATTATATAATTATTTTAGATAATATATAAAATCTTACTTTCTGCTACATTTTTCCAACTACCCACTTTCAACTCTACTAATCCAACAGATAGAGAGAACAATAATCTTGACATATCAACAATAATGTTTCAGTCCATTTTTACAGCCTGTATTTTTAAAAGAGAAGAAAATTCATCATGCTATTTTTGGTTCACTTTTTTGTTATTTTATTACAGGTTTGTTATTTTACTTAGACATCTCAAGGCAATGTGAATGATTCTGCTGGGTAATGGGCAGAGGAAAGTACACAGAAAAATACTTCAAGGTATTATCTGGCAACATCCCCCACCCCTTGACGATATCTTTTGGTATTCCTGAAAAGAACTTTCACTGTCATCTACCTGTTTTGCTTGACCATCCTCTGACATTCGAACTGGATATAGGAATGAGCAAGAAATTGAATCTCTGACTTGAATTTATATTTTCCTAGTGTTCATTTCAGAGATGAGGCTACATCTGGCTATGGGGACCATACTTTACTGGGTCTCCAAATGTAATAAATTGAAGTAGAGGCTCTTGGGTGGTCTTCTTACTAATTTGGGGTTGGTGAAGAATATTGAACTGCTGAAAGAACTAGTACAGAAGTATAGTCAGAATGTTCCTTTGGAGGGAGCCTGGGATTCCTTTGTCTCGGGTGCTTTGTACATGTTCTCAGGAGGAACCAGTCCCTGGATAAGGACTTCTTCTTCGTAAACTAGTAAAAAGAAGATGCTTAACAAGATGGATAAGATAGATACCATTGCTTTAACAATTGGCTCAAAAATCATGATAGCTATGAGCATGCTATAAGACTGGGCAGTGCTTTGTTCTGTTGTGCATCAGGTCACTGTGAATTAGAACTGAGTTGACAGCACCTAACAGAAAAAATAGCTGGACTCAAGAGAGCACTGGGAAATGCAGTGGTTAGATACTAGGTTGTTAAATGAAAGGCTGGTAGCTGGAACCCAATTTTTGCTCCACTGAAGAAATAAATGACAATCAATTTGCATAAGTAATTACAGTGTTGGAAAGCCAATGGAGCAGCCCTACTGTATCCTATAGACCCCACCAGGAATCAGAATAGGCCTGAAAACAACAGTTTACTCAACCCCTGGTTAATTATTCTATAAGGATGCAACTTTATGCCTTATTTCCTTGCATCAATCAAAGTGAGACCCATGTATTTTGCTCAAACATTAAGAAATATGGGTGGGAGGCGGCATTATATCCTATCTGGTGGTAGCACCCTAGACACTTGGACATACCTTAAGGCACAACAAGGAACTCTGATAGTAAAACAGTTAATCACCTACTAAGTGCAAGATAGATGGTGTCACCATACCCAGCTTTTCACAGGAGAAAGACCCTGTGATCAGCCAAGAAGACCCTAGGAGTGTTTTATACTGTCACAGGCAGCCACGATGGGTTGGAATTTGACTGACACTTAGCAACAACAATAAGGGTCCTACAAGTTTACTTTCCTGTTATAGTTGTTAATGAAACCCACTTCCAGTGTTTTTGAGGTTTCTGACTGGTCTTTTTTGCAAGGCAGGCTATTTGTGTAGAAGGTAGCTCTAGAAATTCTACCCCAGATCTGTGTAGATTCTCACTCAGAAACCAAACGAGGTATTCATTTCTTTCAAGATGAGTTGAATTTTGATGTTTTGACTTTCTGCAGTGGAGCATATACTTTTGAACATAAGGAAAAGCCAATTAGATACGGAGAGGGAAGCAAACCTCAGCCATTCCAGAATAGAAAGGTGGCACAGTGAGGAAAGAAGTCGGGAGTGTTCTTTTAAAAAGCTGTATGCAAAAAAAATATATCTGCACTTTGGACTAATCTCAAATCTATAATTCATCATCTTGAGGTTAGGGCAATGGCTCAGATGAAGAAATGAGATCCACCAGGAGAAATGGTAGATGAAAAAATTATCTTTTAAACTCCCTGTTAAACTTGGGTGAGGGAAGTCCAATAATAATGAGCAGAACTTGAGACATAAAATTGAGTCCAATGCAATTTTAAGACTCCTTCACCAAACCAGAAACAAAACAAAACCATGTTAATGATAGAGACATCAAGGTCAACTGGAAAACCAAAGGGCAGAACCATGTGACCTTGAGGGAACTGACTCAGTCTATTTTATTTTTTAAATCATTTTATTGGGAGCTGATACAACTCTTATCACAATCTATATATTCATCTATTGTCTCAAGCACATTTGTACATAATTTGCCATCTTCATTTTGAAAGCATTTTCTTTCTACTTGAACCCTTGGTATCAGGAACTCATTTTCCCCTTCCCCTCCTCCCTCCCTCTCTTCCTCATGAACCCTTAATAATTTACAAGTTATGATGATTTTTTCATGTCTTGCATTGCCTGATATCTCTGCTCACCCCCTTGTCTGTTGTCCACATCTCTGGAAGGGGGTTATAATAGGTCATTGTGATCAGTTCGCCCTTTCTACCCGCACCTTCCCCTTACTCTCCGGGTATGGTTACTCCCTATATTGGTCCTGAGGGGGTTATTGGTCCTATATACTCTGTGTTTCCATCTCTTATTGGTGCTCATGTATATGCTCTGATCTAGTCAGATTTTAAAGGTACAATTAGAGTCAGGACAGTGAGGGGGAGGAAGCATTAAAAAAAAACAGAAATGCAGTTTGTTTCATCATTGCTACACTGCACACTGACTGGCCCTTCTCCTCATGACCCTTCTGTAAGGGATGTCTAATTGTAACATTGACTTTTGGCCTCCACTTTGCACTCCCCCCACCTTAATTCACATTATGATTTTTTGCTCTGAGTCTTTGGCACCTGATACCTGATCCCATGGACACCTCATGGTCACACAGGCTGATGTGCTTCTTGCATGTGGGCTTTGTGGTTTCTCAGCAAAATAGCCACTTTTTTATCTTCAGGCCTGTAAGTGTCCAAGCATTACATCTTTTGATAACCAGTCCCTATCAGCTATCTTCACCACATTTGCTTTGGAACTCAATTTGTCTTCAGTGATCAGGTTTGGAAGATGAGCATCTCAGAGTGCCAGATTATTAGAACAAAATGTTCTTGTGTTGAGGGAGTAGAAACCCAATGCCCATCTGCATGTTTTTGTGTCGAGGGAGTAGAAACCCAATGCCCATCTGCATCCTTAATATTAAACCTGTAAATATATGTACATAGATCTATTACCCCATTGTCATATTTTATATTTACATATGTACATGCTTGTATTTAGAGCTCTATAAGTGTCCTTTGGCTCCTAGTTCTTTCATCTATTTCCTTTTACTTTGCACTTGTCCCACCATCATGTTCAGCCTTCATTTGAGTTTCAGTAATTCCTTTCCATTTCATTACCCTTGATCAAGCCCTACCAGATCTCTTACTCCTTCTGCGCCAATTTTTGGTCACTTTTTTATTTCCTTATCCCTGGGTTTGTTAATCCCCACTTCCTTTCCCCCTTCTCCCCCTCTCCCATGTACCCCCAGAACTATCATCCCATTGATCTCTCTTCCAGCTTGTTTATCACCCCCTCTCCCTTCCAGATAGACATACAGGGACAGCAATACGCACAAACACAAGACTAAGCACAGCAAAGCAACAACAGAAAATAAAACAATAGCTGCAACAACAACAAAGAGAAACAGCAACAAAAAGAATAGCTTATAAATAGTTCAAGGTCAATTTGTTGTCCTTCACAAGTGTTTTCTAGTCTAGTCTGATGGGGCACCAGGCCTTGAACCCACAGTCTATTTTTGGTGTTCTCTTGGGACTTCATTGCTCTTCTCCTTTATGTTGTTCTATTGCATGCCCCATCTCGCCTCGGTCTGCTGGGGTCCGAGCAGGCATAATTCCTGCTGTTTATGTCCAGTGTGCTATGGGTCAGTGAAGAATGTCATGTCTCATGATGGGGCCAGCCCTATAGTCTTCTCTGTGCATTGGCTGCTCTTGGCAGAAATACTGTCCTCAGGCTTGCTGGCCAGGATATACTTCACTCTTTTCCCTTCTCCCCTCATTTGCTCCTGTGTGCTCTGACCAGACAAGTCCCTCTCCTAAAACTGCACCTTCAGTGCTGTCCTCTGAAGTGAATTCTTCTGCCAGGAGGGGAAGGCTCAGCCTATTTTCTTTCTCCGTCTAGACTGTTAGTAAGAAAAGGACCTGGAAGGATCCAGGAAGCAGATTATAGTTCCCCTGCCTTTGAGCAAAGTTGAACTCCACCTCTTCCACTGGTAACTCTAAATCCGTTAATGATTTAAAACTGACTGTATAGCTGCTTAGATCAGCTGTGAGTAGTGACTCCTTTGGGTTCAAGCAAACCTTTCACACAGGTCACCTAAGACCAGCAGAAAACACATTTCTGATGGTCTTCAAAACTGAGACACCGCTCCTTCTCTTATGTGGACAGCTTGTCCACTCACATGCAGATACACCCAACTACGAGTACTCAGCATGAAGACTATGATGCATGCTACATGGCACTTCAAACAAAATTTCATTTATTTGAAATAAATATTTCACAATATATAACTACATATTGTTTGTGTGATCAATCACTATGTTTAATTATGCAATTTGTAACAATGAAAGTACATCCTACATATCAGATATTTATACTATGAATCATAAGTAGCAAAATTACAGTTATAAAGTAGCAACAAAAATAATTCTATGGTTGGGGTCAACACAACATGAGGAATTGTATTAAGAGGTCATGGCATGAGGAAGATTGAGAACCAATGGTTTAGGTGGGAATGAATGAACTCAGTACTAGGAGTGAGTCAAGTTTCCATGGTGTGCAGGGTCCCAAAGTGAGAGTGCAGGATTGTTCTTTGATGCCAAGGATTTTTCAAGTCAAATTTGGAAGACCGGGGGGTGAAGGAAAAGTATACTTGATTGAGAAATCTCACATTTACCTTTGTGGAAGTGATTTATGGGACAGGAGAAAGGGTCCCATTCAACATTTAGTAAGAAGCAAGTGAAACAAGTGTAAGATTTTTCAAAATAGCACCCCATTTGGGCTTCTCTATCAGTAAGTAGATCTCTTTTATATTTATATTCAATCCCCTTTAAATTTTTTGCCATAGGCTGAAGCTAGGAGCAAAGAGGACAGGATATGTAGAGAACACAAAAGAAGCATGTCTTTTCTGACCTTGGAGAAAAGGGGAGGAGGAGCAGGTTTCAGTTCATCCATAATTTGAGAGGGCTGGAGGAAAACTGCAGAAAGTAAGCCAGATCCAAGAGAAGGCTTGTCCATTCAGAATACTTCCCAGGATAATCGTCAAGCCAGCCGCCTGAGAACAACTTCATCGGGCAGAGCAGGTTTCCAAAGCTATGTTAATCTACACATTCTCCCTTAGGGCAGCCCATGAGTTCAGCTGGCCCTTTCATCTGAGTACTTTGCCATTGTGCCATCAAGTTCCTTTTCTTCCCCTCCCCCCCAACCTTGTGACCATGTTGTGGATTATTATTAAACATTGCTAACCCATGTTGTGGATTATTATTAAACAACTTGTGAATGAGAGACTCTTGAAGATAAAGTACCCAAGGGCTCTCAACACTGTACCAAGGGATGGGGCAAGAAAGATGAAAGAATTTCCTCTCACTGCATCAAGGTTAGGACATCAATACATATGGTAGGGAAATCAAGAAAGTGGCAGTGCAGCAAGTGTCTAAAACATTGTACTTCTAGACTCTGAGATGATTTTCAAAGACTAAAACAGAAGGACTGTTTTTTTTGTTTTGTTTTAATATTTTTAAACTTATTTATTCCAATGATTTTATTGGGGGCTCTTACAGCTTTTATAACATTCCATACATCATTTATTGGGGGGGCATCACTGCTCTCCGGTGGTGGAATTGAACCTCCGTCCCAGTGGGCCGCAGTCCGGCGCACAACCACTATGCCACCGGGGCTCAGCCCATCCATACACCATCTGTATCAAGCATATTTGTACACATATTGCCATCTTCAATTCCAAATATGTTCTACTTGAGCCCTTGGTATAAGCTCCTCTTTCTCCCACCCTTTTTTAATAAATCATTTTATTGGGGGCTCTAAAAACTCTATCACAATCAATACATATGTCAGTTGTGTGCAAACTATATTTGCACACTTGTTGCCATCATCATTCTCAAAACATCCTCCCTCCACTTAGGCCCTCAGTACCAGCTCCCCATATTTCCCCTCCTTCCCCCCTTCCCATTCCCCATGAACCCTTAATAATTTACAAATTATTATTACTTTTTCATATCATACATTGTCCAATGTGTCCCTTCACTCACTTCCCTGTTGTCTGTACCCCAGAGAGAAGGTTATATATGGATCCCTGAAATTGGTTCCCCATTTCTACTTCACCCTCCATCTACCCTCCTGCTATCACCACTCTCACCACTGGCCCTGAAGGGATCATCTATCCTGAATTCCTCATGTTTTCCTGCTCCAGTGGACATCCCCTGGTCTGGCTGAATTGGTCAGATAGAATTGGGATCATGATAGTGGGTGGGAGACAGCATTTGAGAACTAGAGGAAAGTTGCCTATTTCATTGTTATTATACTGCACCTTGACTGGCTCATCTCCTCTCTGCAACCCTTCTGAATGGCGATGTCGCATTCCCTACAGATGGGCTTTGGGTCCCCAATCTGCATTCCCCCCTCATTTATAATGGTATAATTTTTAGTTCTTTGATGCCTGATACCTGATCCCTTCAACACCTCATGGTCACCCAGATTGTGTACTTCCATGCGGACTTTGTTGCTTCTAAGCTAGATAGCCGCTTATTTACTTTCAAGTCTTTAAGACCCCAGACACTATATCTTTTGATAACTGGGCACCATCAGCTTTCTTCACCACATTTCCTTTGCTTATGCACACATTTGTCTTCAGTGATCACGTGAAGAAGGACTATTTTTAATGAGACTGATACCTTCCAGATCATTTCAAAGTTTGATCTATTGTGTTGACATCCAGGTAGAACTGGAGAGTAACTCTGAACTCCCTAGGTGTCTAAGGAGCAAGAGATTTTGGAGAATTCCCACAGGCTGGAAAGAAAGTGGTGACTGGTGAAAGACAAAAACCAAAAAACTGTACACAATGGATTAAACCATTTGCACAAATAATAACAAATGCAGAAAGGTCTTGGTAGCCAGGGTCATGGGATCTCACTGCTGAGAGGGGCTAACTCCAACAGAAATTTTCTAATCTGAAATCCACTCAAATCAGGGCAGCCACGGGCATTCCAGTTGCCAAGAAACTCCTCTACAAGTTGTGGGAGGAAAAACTGCTGAGAGCAGAGCTGGAAGATACCACAGATGGGAGTGATACCAGACAGAAGCCAAGAGGGAAAGCAACAGCTACAAAAGGGATACCCCGGAATTATTTTTTCCATATTTCCAGCCAAGCTTTCTTGAAGCGTGATTAGCAATAGAACAGAGGAAGAGAGAATGTGATTTCCATTATGTGCTTACTACTCAGGTTGTGATATTAAAGCATTCCTCAGCAGGAAGAGGGAGTAATAATTTATTTATAGGGGCACCTGGGTCAGCTGAATATCCAGAAGTTCTCAGCAATTAAAAGCCATCCATCAGATAGAAGCCGGAAAAAGAGGATCCATAAGAACTATTTTTTAAGGAAGTCTTTGCATTTGCATAACACCCTGTATCAGATCATCAGCGATAGAGCTACACCCATAAAACTCTGCATAGAGATCAAGCTGGTAACACATTTTAGAGGCAGGGAAATTGCAGCACAATGCATGGTGGGAGCCATAATGCAAATCCAGCAATGAATCAGTTATAGTGCTAAGAATAAACTCCAGCTGCCATTCAGCCACAGAAAACAACCTCTGACGGCATCCTAAAGGCTATTAGGATGTGCCAGCCTTCGATAAATTTATCACCAGATAAGTCTCTCTCTCACTTCTGCAGAACTGTAATTTAGTACAGTCACTAGAATTTGACATGTCCCATTGACTTCCCAGATTAAAGAAAAAAGGAGGATGTTTAAAATAAATCTTGAAACTACAATAGGAACATTGTGTGACTTGCTGTGGAGAGGAAGAATGGGAAGTAGCCCAGGTGGAGAGTTCTTCTTGAAACAAAAGAGAAAATATACTTATTTTCACTTTGACGATCGTTGAGAAAAGTTATAAATATTTTCACATAATCTGGACTGTAGTTTCTCTAGTGAATATTTCCTCAAATTAAAAAAAAAAACATTTTTAGGAGACAGGTGAGTTCTGGAGCTTATCAAAATAGGTGAGAAAGGTATGTTTGAAGAATTTCATATTTGAAAAATGTGAAGAAAGTTATAAATGATAAGAACTGTAGAGTATCTCGTCCAGCATCTTTTTGAAATTTGGATTTCCTCTTCCTTTCTCCAAGGACGTGAATGGAGGATACCTCACTACATCCAGTGGCCAGTCTTCAGTGTTGACCTCACAGATGCATTTGACACTGTGACCTTTCTTAGGACACTCTTTTGTTCTTAGTTTCCAGTAAGCTGTAGCTTTCCCCCTACCTTTTTGCCTGCTTCTCGGATTCCTTTGCAGTTTTTTTCCTCTTTTACAACTTTTTAAAGGAGATTTTCTAAAATTTGGTCCTTTTCATTGCAAAGTCTGTGTAATGTATTCCCAGGATGTTGATTGCAATCTGCTTGTTACTGACTCATCATTTTTATCCTGCTCTGATTATTTCTCTAAAGTGTAGATTAATATCAGAAAATGTCTGCTTTACATTGCTACTGCTTTTTTGTTTTTTAAACTGAATGATTCAGCTGAACTTTGAAGAAAGTAACTAAGTGAAGGGAAGGATGCAAGTATTCTAGGCAGGTCGGATAAGCCTTGTGTGACTTTATAGGCCATGATAAGAATTATTTTGTTGGTGTTATTGTGATTTATTTCTTTTTATCCCAAGAACACCAAAACATCATTTTAAGACTTTCTTTTCTTCTTGTAAAGACGGTACCATAAGCAGAGGAATCCTGGGTGACACAGAGACTTGAGATAAGATTATTAATGAGTTTGATAAATCAAGCCAATCCTGTCCCTCTGAGGAAGGTAGATTTAGCAACTTGTTTACATAAAATATTACAGCACATAAAGTACCATAGGGCAATTGTCTTCCCTAGCATATGAGGTCACCATGAGTGAGGGGCAAAATTGACAGCACTTAATAGTAACTATGCTCAGAATTTAATATGATAGCTGTTGATGACAAGCTAGAGCATTCATTGAAGAGGAATGAGAGTAGATATAATGAGTCTGAGCATATCTTCCACTGTCTTTGGATTCATCCTGCATAGTTTAGCATTTTCTCTTTTTTTCAGTATTTTCCTCATAGAAACTTTTTGTGCATGTGTACCCCTACACAGAGAGGATCGAGACTCTGTGAATTTTCTTTCAAAACCATTTTTGGAGTTAACATCCTATCATTCCACAGTTCAATACATCAAGCAGTATTGCACAATTGTTACCACAATCATTTTCAAAACATTCTCTTCCTTCTTGAACTCTTTGATACCAGCTCATAGAATCTTTGAATATTGCCACCTGAGACTTGAACTTTTCTTCTGTTCTTTCAGCTTGAGATATACTGAGAATGTTCTTCCTTTTTGAAGTGTGCTAACTCCAAGCTTTTGCACATTTCATTATAATATTTTATTTTGTTTTTTCTAACTGCCCTTTGAAAATTTGTGTTCGGTTCTTTTACTTCCTCATTTCTTCCCGTTGCTTTAGGTGTTACACGATCAAATTTCTGAGTCTCTTCTGACATCCACTTTGATATTTTCTTCATTGATGGTCTTTTAAATATTCTTTTGCTTTGTGTATATATTATTTTCTTGATGTCATCCTGCTGCTCATCAGGTTTTTTCTCTTTAGTTCTCAAAGAGTAAAACCTACCCTTGAGATAGTCTCAGAATTCTGGTGGGATATACTCAAGGTTATATTTTGACTCAGTGAGCCTTAAAAAAATTTCTTCAGCATCAACCTCAACTCACATATGAACAATTGATGATCTGTTTCAAAGTCAGCCCCATATGTTGCTTTGGTTGAGAGTATCGAGCTTCTCCATCAACTTTTCTCACTGATGTAGTCTATTTGATTTCTATGTATTCCATTTGAAGAAGTCTACCTATGTGAGTCTGATTTGTGTGGCTGAAAAAAACTTTTTGTGATGAAGAAGTCATGGATCTTGCAAAAGTCTATCATGAAATCTCCAGCTTTGTTTCTACCATGAAGGCCATAGTTTCCAACTACAATATACTTTGATCTTCTAATCTCAAAGTTGTCAGTTCAAAAGCTTTGGCTGCTCCTTGGTAGAAAGGTGAGGCTTGGGCTGAGCCCTGGTAGCATAGTGGTTGTGTGCGGGACTGTGACCCATTGGGTTGGCGGTTCAAATCCGCAGCAGCTCTCCAGGAGCAAGGCTGAGTCTCCTACTCCCACCAGAGGGCAGTGATTGCCCCCCCCCCCAAAAAAAGAAAGGTGAGTCTCTGCACTACCATAAAGAGTTACAATCTTGGATACTCACAGGGGGCAGGTCTACTCTACTATAAGGTCACTATTAGAATCAACTGAATGTCCGTAACCTTGGTTTTTTTTTATGTGTGTTTTTTAATTTTTTTATTCTTATTCGTTGTTTCCAACATTTGCATTTCAATTGCCACTACTTACCAATGCATCTTGATTGCTGGAATAATTTTTCAAAATGTTCATTATTATTTTTATGGATTGTGTGTATGATAGCTGTATGATAGCTGTATTGACTAGATATCCTTGTATGAAAATAGATATTGTCCTATCACAGACAGTACTGTACTTCAAGATGTATCTTGACATATCCTTTTTGATGATGTATGTGGTTTGATGCCATTCCTCAGGATTTTGTCATTCCTGGCATAATAATGTATGTGATTGTTTAATTCAACATGGCCCACACCAGTATATTCCAGCTCATGCTGGAATGCCCTTATTTATGAAACTCATTTCAGCTCACTAATGTTTAGAATGTTCTTTTTCATGCATTTAATTTCATTTTTGATGCTATCCAATTTTCCTAGATCCATCCTTAGAATAGCATGTCTCAATATCTGATTACTAAATGTCTACAACTATTTCTTTTCATTCTGTTTTGTTCCATTAGCAAATGAAGGTTCTGGAAGCTTTACTCCATCCACATACTTATTTTCAACTTCACTTTGAGAATCATATTTTCAGTACGTTATAAACTGAGAGGCTCTTCCTCTGACACTATTCTTTACAGTGCTCTGCTGCTACTCATAAGGTTTTCAGACCTGAAAATGCTTGTTGTTATTCTTAAGGTTCTCAGTTGCTAATTCCTCAGAAGTGGATGGCCTATTCCTTATTCATCATGTGGGGATCTGCTGAATCCTGTTCCCTTTGGGTGTCCTGGGTAGATTTGACATATCGGAGACATAACTTGTAGCATCAAAGCAACATGTAAGCCACCACAGCATGACAAACTGAAAGAAAAGTCAAGGATGGAAGATATATACAGAGTGGCTATATTTTTTTAAATGGACAATATTCAACTATTTCAAGAGATAACATATGATGAAGAATTGATGGTACTGAAGGCAGAAGTCCAAGCTGCACTGAAGGCATTAGCCCAAAACAAGGTTCCACAAATTGACAAAATAACAAAGAAAATGTTTCAACACACTGATGAAACACTTATTAGTCTGTGCCAAGAAATTTGGAAGACAGCTACCTGACCAACTGACAGGGACAGATCCATATCTGTATCCATTCCAAAGAAAGGTGCCTCAACAGAATGTGCGAATTATAGAATAATATCATTGATATCACCTGCAAGGAAATTTTTTACTAACGATCATTCAATGACAATGAACTACCAGAAATTCAAGCCAAATGTAGAAGAGGAAATGGGAAAAGGGATATCATTGCTGCTATTCTATGGACCTTGGCTCATAGCAGAACATGCTCCAAAAAGTGCTCACTTGTATTTTATTGATTATACAAAGACATTCAACTGCTTAGATTATAACAAACTCTAGAAAACCTTGAGAAAAATGGGAGGTCCAGAATACTTCACTGCGCTCATGTAGAACCTGTATATAGAGTAAGAGGCAATTGTGCAAACAGCAAAGGAATAGGGGATAGTTTAAAATCAGGAAAAGTGGGCATCAGGGTTCTATTCTTTTAACATGTTTATTCATTCTGCATTTAAATGCCAAATAAATAATCAGGGAAACTGATACATATAAAGTAGAACATGACACCACAACTGTAGGAAGACATATTAACAAACTTTGATATGCAGTGCTGCAACCTTGCTTGCTGAAAGTACAGAACCTTTGAAGCACTTGCTGAGGAAGATCAAGGATTGCAGCCTTTAGTATGGATTACCACTCAATGGCAAGAAATTCAAAACACTCACAATTGGACCAACAGGTAACATCATGTTAAATGGAGTAAAGATTAAAATTATCAAAAACTTTTATCTTATTTGGATCAATAATCAATGCTTATGGAAGCAAAAGTAAAGAGATTAAAGGCTATATCGACTAAATCTGCTGTCAAAGATCTTGAAGAACAAGAATGTCACTTTGAGGACTAAGGTGTGCCTGATCCACATCATGGTATTTTCAATAGCAGCATATGCATGTGAAAGATGTATATTGAATATAGAGGATCAAAGAAGAATAAGTGCACATGAATTGTAGTGTTGGAGAAATTTATTTAAAGCACCATGAACTGCCAGAAGAACAAGCAGACTGTTTTGGAAGTCCAGTTAGAATGCTTTTTAGAAGCGAGTATGGTTAAGACTTTGTTTCACATACTTTGCACATAAAGTCAAGAGAGACTAGTCCTTGAAAAAAGCCATCATATTTGTAAAGTAGAATGGCAGTGAAAATGAGGAAAACATTTGATGATATTGAAACAGTGGCTGCAACAATGGACTTGGGTGTAATAATTGTGAAGATGACACAGGATCAGATGATAGAATGTTATTTTGTTCTGAAGTACATAGGAGGGTCACTTAAAAACAACAGAGTAAATAGAGGCACAATTTTGGGGTGGGTGGGGGTGCAGGGGGCTAATAAATTTTTATTTTCTTCCCTGACTCACTGGACTAAGAACGAATTGCTAAGGTAATTCAAGTTCTAGTCTTATTAAATGGTTTCCTACTCACGAGGTCCCCATGTGTGTCAGAGAGGAACTGTGACCCACAGGGTTTTCTTTTTTTTTTTTAATCATTTTATTGAGGGCTCATACAACTCTTGTCACAAGCCATACATCCATCCATTGTGGCAAGGACACTTGTAAATTTGTTGCCATCATCATTCTCAAAACGTTTGCTTTCTACTTGAGCCCTTGGTATCAACTCAGTTTCCTCCTCCCTCTCCCACCCTCCTTCCTTCAAAAACACTTAATAATTTATAAATTATTATTTTTTCATGCCTTACACTGTCTGATGTCTTCCTTCACCCACTTTTCTGTTATCTATCCCCCAAGGATGAAGTTATATGTAGATCATTGTGATCACTACTCTCAATATTGGTCCAGGAGTGTTTAACTGTCCTGGAATACTGTGTTTTCAGCAATTATCTGTGCCAGTGTACATCCTCTGGTCTAGTTCGATTTCTAAGGTAGAATTTGGTTCATGAAAATGGGCGGGCAGGGAAGCATTAAAGAATTAGAGGAAAGTTGTATGTTTCATCAATGTTAAACTGCAACCTGACTGGCTTGTCTCCTTCACACAACCCTTCTCTAATGGGAAGTCCAGTTGCCTACAGATGAACTTTGGTTCCCCATTCTATACTCCCCCTCATTCACAGTGATAGAATTTTTTTGTTCTTTGATGCCTCATACCTGATCCCATTGACATCTCATGATCACACAGGCTGGTGTGCTTCTTCCATGTGAGCTTTGTTGTTTCTGAGTTAGATGGACCCTTGTTTACCTTCAAGCCTTTAAGACCCCTGATGCTACATCTTTTGATTGCTGGGCACCATCAGCTTTCTTCACCATATTTGCTTAAGCACCTGCTTTGTCTTCAGCAATCATGTCGGGAAGGTGAGCATCATGGAATGCCAGTTTAATAGAAAAAAGTGTTCTTGCCTTGAGGGAGTACTTGAGTACAGGTCCAATTGGTTTAATATTAAATCTGCAAATATATGTACATAGATCTATTTCCTCATTGTCATATATGAATATATGTACCTTTTACACCTGCCTGTATTTAGACCTTTATAAATGCCCTTGGTCTCCTAATTCCTTCCTCTATTTTCTTTTACTTTCCACTTGTCCCACTATCATGTTCAGCCTTCATTTGGGTGTCAGTAATTCCTCTCAGTTACACTGCCCTTGATCAAGCCTTACCAGGACTCTTACATCTTCCTTGCTATTGATTTTGACTCACTTGTTGTTCCCTTCTGGATTTATTAGCATCCACTTCCTTTCTCTACCTCTCTACTATAGATCAACAAACAGACCTAGAACTCTTTGGAGGCTTTTCTTTCTTTCTTTTTTGTTTGTTGGTGATTTTTTAATTTAGTTATGTGGTTTTATTTTGTTACTTTGTTTTACTCTGGTTTGTTTAGTGTGTGTATTATCATCTCTGCAGGACCCATCAGATTTTCAGAAGTAGAACACTTGGTTTTGATAGTAGGTGTACCTGGTAAACTTCAACCAAAAGTTTGGGGCATTAACCATTTGCACCACCCAAAGATTCCAGGTTAATTATTACAAAGAATAATGATCTAGCAGGATACAGACTTTTAAAAACAATTATCATTAGCCTCATACGTAAATAAAATGTTTCTGAAGATTACTCAAAAAGAGTTGCAGCAGTACATCAATATGGAACTGCCAAAAAAATGAAGTCAGATTCAGAAGAAAGTATGGGAAGAGGATTCTCACTGCTTATTTACTTTTAGGCAATTTGGAACGGAGATTATTGGTCATATTTATATTCATTGACTGTCTATATAAACTTTCAATTTACTCCTAATATATAAATGTATAAAATACATGTATTCTTTTTTAGCGTGAATTTTTCAAAACATCGGTTCAAAATCCCTTATTCTCCCTTACCTTTTCGCCATAATTTTTCAATATTCTTTGATATATGTATTTCTATTCTGCTATTAAAGTATGATTTTTAAAAATTAAAATTAGCAAATAGATAATTTTATTAAGCACTTATTCCCACAAACACACCTACTCAAGGGCACCAAGTTAGCTCTGACATAAAGGAGCCCTGGTGGCAGTGTGGATTCCATACCCAAAGATCAGCAGTCTGAACCCACCGGTCAACTTCAGCTTAACTCGACATTTGTGCTACTTTGGCAAATGCAATCCTTATGTCTCCCATCCTCTGGAACCTTTGAAAATCATGTATTTTAGTATTTTTATTATATAGATGTATGTATATATACAGACCCTTGTGCATATATGTGTATCTATTTATATGTGTGTATATCTTCTACTTTGCTCAATTTTATTCAACACATTTGATTCACTAAGATTATTTAAAACAACAACTCACTGTCATGGAATCAATACTGCCTCATAATGCCCCCCAGTGGTTTTCTGAAAATAGAAATGCCAGTCTTTCTCTGAAGATCTGGTGAGGGTTTCCATCTGCCAAACAGGTGGATTGAAGCCAAATGCATAACCACCACACTATCTGGGCGTGGTCCACGCACTAACGTGATAGGTGAGCACACTTCAAATTGAACAAAGGCTACTTTTGTGGCTAGTAAGGGCTGCACTTTCTATGTGCCCTGATATCTGTTGCAAGAAACAAACAAAGAACCCCCCCCCAAAAAAATCATTTTGTGTTTGGTGTTGAAATTTGGTTACCATGGTCATAATTACAATGCTTATAATCCAATATCTTTTGTTCCCCTCCCTCTCTAATTTTTCTTTTCCTTTGAGAAAGCACAATGACTTCATGCCAAGTTTGTGTTGCAATGTCATACTTCAGATACAATCTTAAACAATGAGTCATGTAGTGTTGGAGCTCAGAAGAGGAGGTGCTTGTCAAGCAGCAATTTCCAGTGCGCTAATTCTTATTCCAGTGAGCTGATTTGGTCCTCTGGATTCTGAGCACTGTGATGGTGGATCACAGCTGCTCTGTTCAGCCTCATCTTCTCTGGGTTCTTATAGATTACTGAGTTGTGATCTCCAGGCAAATAAAAAAAGAGTGAAGATCACAACAATGCATCCTGATAGAAATACTCAGTGACTGATATTTTCAAAAAATCTCTAAGAATCAAATGAATGAGATTATAAGGAAGAAGAAATTGGATGTCGTTGTGGAGGTGTTGGTAGTGGTTTTATCCATTTGCTTTGTTCCCACTCAAAACACCTGGGAAAGGCATCTATTTTATTTGGGTCCATTCTCTAAAAGGCAAAACAAATAAACCCACTGCCATCTAGTCAACTCCAAGTGACCTTACAGGACAGAATAGGATGTTCCAATGGGGTTTCCAAGGCTGAAAATGGAAATCTGTTTATGGAAACAGACTGCCATAAAGCAACTGATGGATTTGAACCTCGATGTTATTAGCCAAGCACTTAACCCACTGTGTCATCAGGACCCCCTCCTTAATAAATCCATTATTTATTTAACTCTCATACTCAGAAAGTAATGACTTCATAAACAATCAATGTTGCTCTACTAATAATATGTCAAGCACTATTTTTCATTCTGAGACTGATATTGATTCAACCATTTCATAAAAATCATTTATCATTTGCCAATTGAGTTGTACAATAATTGGAATCATCTGGCATTCTGCTACATTGGCAAAGAAATGCAGTGAAGTGTCACCTGTATAACCATCTTCATTCTATTTATGAAATGTTTGTTAAGCACTTTGCTTTTTGTGATTGTGTCAGGAGTAATTACTGCCAATATCTTTCTGAATTGAGCTCTCAACTCATATTACCAAAGGTGATGCAAGACAGCATTTTCTGTAAAGGAACAGTAAAGCCTTTCCGAATATATGTCCTGAGCAAGTTTGTTTTTGGTCACCTTGCCTTCATGAAAGAATCTGGGTGGCATGGGGGTTAGGGACTGAGCTGCTAATTACAAGGTCAGTAGTTAGAAACTACGAGCTGCTCCGTGAGAGAAAGACAGGGCTTTCTACTCCTGTAAAGACAGGCAGTCTCAGAAATCTACGATAGCGCCCTTTGGAGTCACTGTGATTCAGCATTGACTTGACAACAGCGAGTTTGTTTGTTTTGGTTACCTTCACAAAAAGACATTCCAAAGCTAAGTAGAAGCTATTTACTTAAATCTTTATACTTAGTGATAAAATGTAACCCAAACTGTTCTCTAAAGATGATTGTCAGACAAAACAAATTTGGATTCTCCTCTTAAATGCTTAGTGACACATTTCATCTTAATTGTGATTCAGAAAGAGAAGACTCAGAAATCCCTACACCATAAAGAATATTTAAATAAAATGAATAACAATTAGATTACAATGTATTCAGTCTGCTGTTTTCCCTTTACATCTCTTTTTCCTGACAGTCCAACTGACTGGCTCAGAAGAGCTGGCAAGGAGTACGAGATTGATAGAATAAACAGAATTCATAAATCAAATGTTTCCCTATTTTACAGAATTAAAATAAGTAGCATTCTCTTAGGTCCATGTTACTTGAAATGAATGTCACAGAACCCATCTATTAATTTGTAGGGATGTAAAGAATAAGAATTATACCATGTCCTATTCCTAATAGTGAATTCTCAATGACTCAGTAGATACGATGAAATCCATTTTGAGAATAAGTTTTTGAGAGTTAGCAAACTAGAGCAATAAAAAGGGCAGTCAATCTCCCTGGTGGATGACAAGGGCCCACATGGGGGTTATAGGTAGATATAGACATAAATGATATAGCTATAGAATGGAAAAGCTGCAATCTTTAAATTTTACATTAAAAATCATTTTGTTAACATACACGACACATTTATACAATTTAATCATTCAAGCATATTAAGAAGATTGTGTAACCATCACAATTTCAGAACATTTCATCTCACACACATTGCTGTCTCTTCTCATATTCCGCATGTCCACCCCATCCTGCCTGCTCACACCTCTAGGCAGTGTTAAATCAACTATTGTGTCTATAGATCTACCTATCCTGGATTTCATATACAGAAAATACAAAGCACAAAACCAAAACAAAGCACAAATGCCCCAAACAATGACCACATGAAACATTTTTAAATCCTGCATCAGGAAAGGAAGCATAATGTAATAAAAAATATTACATTACAATAAAAAATATTACATGCTGCCTCCCACCCACTATCATGACCCCAATTCTACCACATAAATCCAGCTAGACCAGGAGATGTACAGTGAAGTTGGAAACATGGGAAACTTAGGATAGATGATCCATCGAGACTAGTAATAGGAGTGATAATACCAGGAGGGTGGAGGGATGGAGGAATAGAAAGGGAGAACCAACTTCAGGGATCTACACGTAGCCTCCTCTCTGGGGCACAGACAACTGGGAAGTGAGTGTTGGGACACATTGGACAGTGTACAGGATGAAAAAATAATTTGTAAATTAGTAAGGGTTCAAGGGGAAGTGGGGGGAAGGAAGGGTAATATAGGGAGCTGATAATGGGGCCCTGGAGGTAGGGAGAATGTTTTGAGAGTGGTGATGGCAATGGGTGTGTAAAAGTGGACTGAATACAACAGATGTTGTTAGGGGTTGTGATGGGAGTTGTAGGGGCCCCCCAATAAAATGATTAATTTTTTTTAAAAAGGGGGGGTAGGGGAAAGGGGAGTTTTTTTTTAAAGAGGAGATTGTATGAAGGGCTCAAGTGGAAAATATTGGGAAATGTATGTGTAAATATGTGTGCAAATGTGCTTGATACAAATGATGCACTGAATGTTGTAGTAGCTGTAAGAGCCCTCAATAAAATTTAAAAAATATATTAAAAACTGAAATAAGTTCACACTGGGTCTAGTTTAACCTAACTACATTGGTCACAATAAACTTTATAATGCTTCCTGTCTGACAGCACGCCTAGTCACATCCCTGGCCTATGTTCAGAGGGAATTTCCCAGAGACTTAGTCCCTGTGGATCACCCTACCTAATTTTTGCAATTCACTAAATTCACATTTTTAATATTCCTCAATTCACTTTCAAAGTCCTTCCCACCACTAATTATAATTCTGCTATATAATAGACAGTGTTCTGCATGTTCATTACTTTATTTTCTAAGCCTGGACACTTTGGGAATATTCCCCCATGTGCATTGTAATCTTCATGAGCTTCCCTTTGAAATTATGTATTCAGCTCTTTGAATTCATCTTTTCTTTTAATTTACTCTAGCTACCCTATGATTAGGAGCAAGTTTCAGTGTCCTTTCTGATCTCCACTTTGATCTTTTCTTCTGTTGCTGTCTTTTTAACAACACTTGCTTTTTTTCATGAGTGTTTGATGTCCTCTCACCGCTCATTGGGTCTTCTGTCATTAGTGTTCAACGTGTCAAATCTGTTCTTGAGATGGTCTCAAAACTGAGCTAGAATAGCCTAAAGCAGGGCTGAGCCCCGGTGGCGTAATGGTTGGGCGCGGGACTGCGGCCCACTGGAACGGAGGTTCAATTTCCAGCAGTGGGGCTGGGCCTCCTACTCCCACCACCGGAGAGCAGTGATGCCCCCCCCCCCAAAAAAAAAAGAATAGCCTAAAGCTGTATTTAGAATCTCGTGGACTTGCTTTAATTTTCCTCAGCTTTTATCTGAATTTATATATGAACAATTAATGATCTGACACACAGGCAATCCCTGACCTGGTTCTAGCCGTTGATAGCAAACTTTTCTATCATATCTTCCCACAGGTGATTTCAGTGCATATCATCTGGGGCTGTTCATGTCCTGTTGAAAAAAAGATTTTTGCTATGAGCAAAATTTTTTTTTGCAAAATTCTATCATGTTATCTACCACCAAGACCGTATTTTCAACTACTGTTTCCTCCTCTCTTTTTCAACTTTTGCATGCCAAATCACCTTAATTATCTATGCATTTTGATTATATTTTTGATCAGTTTCAGATGAAAGACATTGGTAGAATTCTTTGATTTCTTCCCCATCTGCTTTTGTGGTTGGTACATGAATTTGAATAATAATTGTATTTCCTTGAAGGCAAAATGATGTCATCTTATCACAGACAGCATTGTACTTCAAGATTGATTTTGAAATGTCCTTTTTTGACAGTGACCATTCCTCTTAATTGTATCATTCCCAGGATAGTAAACCATGTAATTATATGATTCAAAATGGCCAATATCAGTCTATTTCAGTTCACTAATACTTAGGATGGTGATCTCTATGGAAATACATTCCATTTCATTTTGGGTCACTTTCAATTCTCCTAGATTAATACTTTGTACATTCCAAGTTCCAATTATTAGATTTCAGTAGATGTGTCTTCTCATTTTGAGTTGTGTCCATTTGCAAATAAGGTCTAGAAGACTTTACACCCATAGGTTTTACTCCATTCATTCATTATAGTCAACTTTACTTTGAAAAGATAACTTATTCTCAGTCATATCTTGCATGACTTGAAGGGTTCATCTTCTAGCACCATATCTGACATGGTTTGCTTCTATTTTTAAGGCATTCAGTATCTGACAATGTTGTGACGCTATGTATAAAGTTTTCATTGGCTCATTCCTGCAAAATGGACAGCCAGTTGCTTCTTCATAGTCTGTTCTTAATTGAAAGGCCAAAGAGACCTGTCATCCTGCTGGCATTTGAAACACCAGTGTCATCACTTTCAGCATCATAGCAACACACAAGCCACCACAGTAAGACAAATTGACAAACTAGTTGGAAATACTAGGTGAAAACAACAGTTGGAAAACATAGACTTGGTTATAGAACTAAAGTTGGAGATCACACTAGAATTTTTCCAGACCAAAAATCAATAGCAAATATCTTTTTATAACAATGTAAAATGCAACTATCCACATGGACCTCTCCAGATGATATACACAAAAGTCAAGAGATTACATTTGTGAGAAGTGAAGATAGAGAAGCTTAATATCAGCAGCTAAAACTAGACTAGGGGCTGACGATGAAACAGACAACCAATTGCTTGTATGTAAGTTCAACCTCAAGCTGAAGAAAATTAAAAGAAGTGGGCAAGAGTGAAAATGCAATCTTGAATAAATCCCATCTGAATTTCCAGAACATCTCAAGAACAGATTTGTTGCTGTGAACACTAATAACAAGAGACCTGACGAGCTGTGGGATGACATCAAGAACATTATTCATGAATGTGATAGGCTTATCATGCCAACTAGGCCACTAGGAAGGTATGATCGCAGTTTGATTGGAGAGCAGAGAGATCAATTGCCCTGCAAGGCTCAGTTCCATGTCTTTTGTTCCCTGGTGATCAGACAAGCAATCTGCTGCTTTAGCTAGTTCTTTACCTCAAAGTATGCTACATTACTGTGGCCAAGTCAAATCATAGACTGTGCCACAAAAGCCCGAAATTTCTTTGAGACCTGCTGCACCATCCTGTGTGCATACATACATTGCTCGAATTTGAAGCTGGTGGATCTTGCCACCATGCTTGAGGTCCTGATCCCATCAGGGTCTGTCTTGCTAAACTCCTATGCTATTGACAGTTGCTGACGCTTCCTGCTGTTTCCTATGAGCAGACTCTGCCTGCCTTGCCTGAGGGAAGATTCTGTTGTCTGCTTCCTTGACCTTGGACCTGGCAGCCCAAGTGAGTTGAAGGGCTTTTAGTATATTAACTGTTCCATGAAAGTGAGTTCAACTGAGTCCTCTGTACTGCTATGTGGACTAATTAGCTGTCGTGTTCCTTCTTACTATATAAGTGTTCTGGTTTTATTTCTCTAGAGAACCCTGCCTAAAACACAAAAGAAAGAAAGAAAAGGGCTATTAAAAGATGGGAAGAGAAAAGGTCCAGGAGGATAATAGAAGGGACTCAGAAACTTGTTCTTAATCATAGAGTCTCTAGGGCAAGTGGGAGAAATGATAAAAGGAACTGAAAAGCAAATGTCAAAGGACAGTCAGAGAAGACAGTTGTGGTAGTTAAATAATCTGTTGTCAACTTGAGAATATCAAGAAGAAAGAGGTGGGTTTTAGCCTGGTAATCAGCTCCCAGCTTTATGAACTTATTTGGAGGTGCTAAGGAAAAAGATAGCTCGCTGGAGGCTGGGCACAAATACTCTCCTTGCAAGACATTCCTTCTGACAAGATACATGAAGTTTTGCTAGTTCCCTGCAGCTGGAGGAACTATATGGAAAACCCTACCAGCACTGAAATGCTTCCACTGCCACTGGACCCACAAGACTTTTCACCCACTGGGCTGTGATTTTCCTGAATTTGGCATCATTGCATAGTTTGCATGAGTCTGAAGAGGAATTTATAAATTGGTATTGGACATATGGACTAATATCAGACTTATGAACTTGATCTGGACTATCTGGGATGTTTTCTCTGTATACAACTGCTCTTTGATATATAGTTATTTCTTATACACATATGTGTTTCTAGTCCACTTGGACTAAGGCAATAGTAAAATAATATAATGAAATGTTCAAATAACTTGTATTAGAAAACCAAAAAGGAACAACTCACTCAGCATATCTTGAACTGAAAGAAATAAGGAAAAAAAGTCTCAAGTCTAGTTAAAAGCATGTATGGGCAAAAGTATTGAACAATGAAGTAAACATAAAAAGAAAACTGAAAGAGCACACAGAATCATTGTTCCAAAAATAACTAGTCTGCATTCAACCATTCAAGAAGTAGCACGTGCTAGTCTGGGTAGACTAGAGAAACAAATTTATAGACACGCATATGGATATAAGGAAAAGGTTTATATACAAGAGAAATGGAACATTGCGAAAGCATCCCAACCCAGCCCAGTTCAAAATCATAAGTCCAATATTAGCCTATATTTCTGATACCAGTTTATAAAGTCTCTTTCCAACTTATGAAGCACGTGCAATGACACCGGGGCAATCACAGGCGAGTGAGTGCAGAGTCTTGTGTGCCTGGTGGCAGTAGAAGCATCTCAGCAATTGCAGGGGTTTCACTGTGGTCTTCTGAGTATCTCAGCACTGGCAGGAGTCTCCATGTGGTTTCTCCAGTCCCAGAGGTTTGACTCCATCAGGGCAAGCTCATGTGGCCTCTTCTCCGACTCTTCCATTCTCCAGGAATCAGGATCGAGCAGCACGCTGTCATCTCATCTTGTCAGTAGTTCATCTCCCAGAGAGAGTGAGTCAAGTCTCTTCCCAATTGGGAAATACCACGAGATTTCCCAGAATTCTCAGAGAAAGCCATGCCCACACTGGTCTCATTGGCTATCTCCAGAGTGACAGGCAAAACTCCACCCCTACACTCCCAATCATGAAATTAACATCAAGTACATGACTGCCACATAGCATATGAACAAGAGCCAATGATACTGAAGGAAAGTTCAGGTTGCATTAAAAGTATTAGACAAAAACAAGGTGCCAAGAATTGACGACTACCAACTGAAAATGCTTCAACAGCTGATGAAGTGCCGGAAGCACTCACTCACCAATACAAAGAAAATTGAAAGACAGCTATTTAGCCAAATGACTGGAAAAGATTCATATTTGTGCCCATTCCAAAGAAAAATAACTCAAAGAATGCTTGACTTAAAGAATTTTAATATCACATATGAGTAAAATTTTGTGGAAGATCATCCAACAAGAGTTGTATCAATACCTTTGCAGAAAAGATCCAGAAATTCAAGTCAAATTCAGAAGAGGATATGGAGCAAGGACTATCATTGCTGATCTCAGATAGATTTGGAGAAATGTTTACTTTTTTATTGAAATTGACCATGCCAAAGCATTTGAACCTATGAATATTAATGAATTATGCATATCCTCAAGAAGAATGGGAATTCCAGAACAACTCATTGCAGTCATACAGAAGCTATGCACAGATCAAGAGATAGTTATGTGAACTGAACAAAGGAATGCTGCATGGTTTGAAATCAGGAAAGATGCATTATGCTTATATATTCTCAACAAACATTCAACCTGTAAGAAGAATCCAGCATCAAGATTTGAAGAAGTCTTTTTAACAAAACTGTGGTAGGCAGATGACACAAGCCTCATTTTTAAAAGCAAAGAGGACTTGAAGCACTTGCTGATGAAGAGTAAGGATTGTAGCCTTTGTATGAATTTCAATTCAGTGTAAACAAGACCAAAATCCTTACAACTGGACCAACCAATGATGTTATGATGAACAGAGAAAAGACTGAAGTTGTCAAGGACTACATCTTGCTTGAATCCACCATCCATGCTCATGGATGCAGCAGTCCATAAATTAAATAACACTCTGCTTTTAAATAACACTCTGCCACACAAGATAGCTAAAGTATTGAAAGGCAGAGAGGTTGCTTTGAAGACTAAGATGTGCCTGACCCAAACTGACAGTTTCAATTGCCTCAGAGGCATGTAAATAATGGACATTGAATAAGGAAGACTGGAGACGAATATTGAAAGTATCACTGTCTACCAAGAGAACAAACAAATCTTCCTTGGAAGAATTACAACGAGAATGCTCCTTAGAGTCAAGAATGATGAGACTTGGTCTCACATACTTTGGGCATATTGTCAGAAGAGACCAGTTCCTGTACAAGGATATCATTCTTGGAAAAGAAGAGGGGCAGCTGAAAAGAGGGAGGGCTTCAGCAAGCTGATTTGACGCAGTGGCTGCAACAATGGGCTCGAACATGACCACAGCTGGGAGGATGGCCTGGGCCTGGGCCTGGGCGGGGGCTGCCCTGTTCTGTTGCGCACATGGACTCTATGAGTGAGAGTGGACGCGATGGCAGCTATCAACAACGACACCACATTTCATTCTCTTCCGTACTCCTGGCTGGATCAAAGGGTAGATGAATGTTTAATATTATTCTCTAATCTTCTCTAATACTTAACTAGGTCCCTAAAATACCTGGTGCCTTTTCTCTCATTGGCAATACATGCGCATTCCAGCTGCCTGATAAGCTTTTATCAATGCTTTGAAAATCCATTCCATTTTGGGGGGTGATTAGGAGTCCAAGTAGTATAGCGGTTTACACCTCAGATTGCTAACCAAAATGATGACCGGTTCAAAAAACCAACCGCTCTGTAGGACACAGATGAGGCTTTCTAGTCCTGCAAAGAGCTACAGCCTCCCCTCAATATCATGATCCCAATTCTGCCATATGAATCCAGCTAGATCAGCGCATGTACATGGGCACAGATAAGAGCTGGACACACAGGGAATCTAGGACAGATGAACCCTGCAGAACCAACAATGAAACTAGCAATACCAGGAGGGAAAGGGCAAGGTGGGGGAGAAAGAGGCAATCGATTACAATGATCTACATATAACCCCCTCCCTGGGGGATGGACAACAGAAAAGTGGGTGAAGGAAGACATCAGCCAGTGTGAGACTTGAAAAAATATATAAATTACTAAGGGTGTAGTAGGGAGGGACAGTGGGAGAGGGAGGGGGGAAATGAGCTCATTGCAAGGGCTCAAATAGAAAGCAAATATTTTGAGGATGGTGATGGCCACAAATGTACAAATGTACTTGACACAATGGGTGGATGGATGGCTTATGATAAGAGTTGTACAAGACCCCAATAAAATGATTTTTTAACTGCATGGTACTGGCATAATGACAGATACACAGATCAATGGAAAAGAATAGAAAACCCAGAAATAAAACCATTAGCATATAGACAACTGATTTTCGACAAGGGCTCCAAAAGTATCAAATGGGCGGGTGATGCCCTTTTCAACAAATGGTGCTGGAGACAATGGAAATCTACATGTAGAAAAATGAAACAGGATCTCTACCTCACTCCATGCACAAGAACAAACTAGAGGTGGATCACAGACCTGGAAGTAAAACCACAAACCATCAGAACCATTAGCGAAAGAATTGGGAAAAACCTAAGAACCATGACCCAGGGAATACAACGGCTAACTGCACTAGGACAGGGTACACATGAAGGGGAACCTGAAATTGACAAATGGGACTTACTTAGAATAAAACACATGTGTACATCAAAGGACTTTACCAAGAGCGTAGCCAGGCAACCCACAGACTGGGAGAGGATTTTTAGTAAGGATACAACAGACAAAGGGCTTATTACAAAAATCTACAATATCCTTGTTTCCTGCAAGAAGAGTAAAACAGATAACCCTTTGAAGAAATAGGAAAAAGAAATGAAAAGAAGCTTCACTAGGGAGGAGGTCCACATGGCTAATGAACATATGAGAAAATGCTCCCGTTCATTAGCCATCAGAGAAATGCAGATCAAAACAACCATGAGCTATCATCTAACACCCTTGAGGCTAGTCCAGATCAGAAAATCGGAGTGCAACAAATGTTGGAGGGGATATGGTGAAATAGGGACACTTCTACATTGCTGGTGGTCATGTAGATATGTACAGCCTCTATGGAAAGCAGTCTGGCGATACTTAAGGAAAATGGAAGTTGAGCTACCCTATGATCCAGCTATCCCACTATTGGGTATATACCCAGAAGAGGCAAGAAATAAACCACAGCCAGTGGTATGCACGCCGATGTTTATTGCAGCACAATTCACAATTGCAAAGAGTTGGAAGCAACCTAAATTTTCATCAGTAGATGAATGGATCAACAAACTCTGGCACATACACACAATGGAATACTATGCCTCACTCAAAAGCTCAGACAAGCACGTGAAACACATCTCTGCATGGGAAGAACTGGAGGAAATTATGCTAAGCGAAGTTAGTCAATCACAAAAGGAAAAGTACGGCATGGGCCCCCTGAGGTAAGTAGAAACAGTAAGGTGAGTATAAAAGAGAAGACTCCTAGATGCCATATTAGCTGGCCCAAGAGATAGGGTAAGGGGAGGAGGGAGGACCAAACCCAAGGAG